>JAYXIM010027242.1:0-146843 GCA_037575425.1 Anastrepha fraterculus
CCGTCGGTTCGGCCCCGTAGCGCTTACGATACGATGCTTTATTTCAAACGCGTTTTTCTCGAAACGACTTTTTTTGATACGGTGGCAAAGATTTCTCGAAGACTAATGAACCGATTTGGATTTTCTTTTTTTTCAAAATTTTGAAAATATCTATTTTTTTGGGTCTGTTGAAAATCAAAAAAATGGGGAAAAGCACTAACCATTTTGTCAAAAATTTTTGGTTTTTTGATTTCAGATGCTTATTCATTGCTGTATCGCTGCCACCAGAAGAAGTCATTTTTTTTAACTCGTTACGTTTATTTATATATTTATAAACTTGTCAATTTTCAATATTTTTTAATAAAATTTACATCAACATAGTTTAATACATATTTAATAAATTGCCTTTGGCCCGAACCCCGAATAATCATTCTAACTTACAAAAAAAAATTCCCAAAAATCGACTATTTTTTGACCCCCACAGTGGCGTTCCCCCTTAAGAGATGCCTGCTGACTCGCCTGGGAGGTAACTCACCCTCAAGCAAGTGTCTATAGGGGTAGTTCCTGCGGTAGCAACTCAGCAGGAATTGCTTGCTGATCATCATATAGCCTAGATAGACGATGGCGTTAATCGGGATTAACGACTTAATCCGGAACTATCTCAGGAATTAAGTACAACTAATGCGTATTGACAACTAGATCTAATTCTCATAATTTTGGTGGATTAGAGGAGTTTTCGATGGCAGCATTGCCGAAAAATTTCAGTTAATATCTATTTTGAATGAAAAAAATTAAACTTGTAAAGAGAAAAACAAGAAAGACTGGATGCAATGCTAGTTTGCACTAACACGTTCGAAATTGTTGTGTAATAATTGTTTTGATATTTCGAAGCAGTTTGGGAAATTGCAGTTTAAGCCTTTTGTAAATAAATAACTATTTCTTAGTATCAGGGCCATCAGTATGAGGTACATCTTTTACTAACACAACTATCCAATAAGCAAATGAGTTGTTCACTAATCTGTGCAACAACCGTCACCGGTGATCCCGATTGACGCCGCCGTCTGTCTAGGCTATTAGCCTATTTGTGGGGAAGGCATCCAGCAGCTGAGCTGATATCAGTATTTTGACAGGTTTGAAGCTTAGTCCGCTGCTAATCACTAATACCAGGCGATCGGAAGAGCACTGCGTGATTCAGAACCGGCCATTTGCTTTAAATGTCCCTAGGAATATTTTTGTCTTTGCCCCAAGTGCCACCGACTAGCGATTTGGGAACCTAGTTGCGGTTTTTTGCTTAGTGGTTGTATGCGCCAAGAAGAAAAGCAAACTAATATAATAGTTTTAAATTAACCACCATTTCACATGACCCACTAAACCCACTCATCTAACATCCCTCTCCCTCAGGACCCAACCCGTCGAAACAGCAAGTTTCCTGGGCCTACCCTTAGATGAGTTAGAAGAAGACGATTTGTGATCTACTCTACACTTACAGGGCTTAGTACGGCTGCTACAACAACAACAATAGTTTTAGATTATTGGTCGGTATTGGTGAATCTTCGACTTTCCCCTCAACTGTAAATAGTTTGACCTCCATCGTCCATGCGGCGGTGATCATTCAGCTCGGCCTTGATACTTTGACTCACTGTTGGTTTTCAGAGCACTCTTAATTCCTGCTAGAAGTGATTAGAGCGTCTGTATTCCGCGTAAGGCCAAGTATGTCTCATAATAAAGGAACACTCGTACGTCGTATCCAAGCAGCGAAAAGGTCACTTTTCCCTGGCAGATGTGCACTTGAAGGTTTGTTGTGACCAACTGGGTTCTATTGTTTTACTGGTTTATGGTTGCAAAACTCACTGTCAATCTCCATAAAAAATGTATTTAAATATATTTTTTTTTTTTTTTGGAATTCTTTGAAGTAACACAAAAACACAAACATATTTTTTATTAACGTCTTTAGTGGGCTTTATCTCAAAATGTGTGGTGTACATTGCATCGGGTCATACCTAAATGCAGTGAGCGTAGTGGAAAAGTTCTTTGACAGTTCTGTTTTTTTTTTATAAAGCGTTGTGTGTTACATAGACATAGGAAATTCAGTACCTTTAAGGCCAGTGTTAAATGGCCCGAGTAGGCGGGCAAAAGAATGTGTGATGTTTATGTACTCCATATAGTATTGATTGGAATAGCAAGCATTGTTATCAATGGTTTTTGTAATATGAACGTCGAAAATGAGGCGCATTATGGTAGGTCAATTATCGATAATGTCGGACATTTTGGAGTCAGACCAGGAACCGAAAAATAGCATGAAAAAGATTCGGGATAATTTGCATATGTTTGATCTCCAGAAGTAGCATATATTCACATATATGCACATACATATTTTTTTCTTTCCACAATATGACTTCGCAATAATTATTATGGTGTAGGGAGTATCTTTTACCATGTAAATTAAAATTTCACTTGCAGCCTTTTAATAAAAAGCCAAATGAATGCATAAATGCAAGCATTGTAAACGAAAATGCCTTGCAACCCCTTTGTGCACATCCGATTATATGGAACTGAGAAGTATTAATTAATGGAAGGCACATAGTGCATTCGGTGTTGTTAACACAAACAAAAAAATGATATTGTTAATGGTGTGTGTATGCCATTTGGATCTACCCCTTTTTTGTTGAGTGTCGGTGTCAGTTGTAGGGTGGTATTGCATGTGAATGATATGAATACAAAAATACAAAGGAAAATTGTAAAGAATGTTCATATTACGTGCCCCCAATGCTGGATGAATTTGTGCGTAACTACTATTCAGTAGGGCTCGGGTTCGAAACCCACGGTAAGCAAGAAACCATAAACTATAGAAACATTGCGAATCGCTCGATGGAAACCACTCATCAGCAAAGTCAATAAAAATAAGAGGGTATAGTTCGCAAAGAAATATAAAAGTAAGCCACTTTATTTCCGGATTAACATTATTTTTAGCGACGAGAGTTGGTTTAACATTTTTCCATCGGATGGAAGGATTCGAGTTTGGAGAAAACCCAAAACCGAATTCGAAAAAAGCACTACAAAAAGAAATCAAATGAATCGTGGTAGTAGGTGTGTTATGGTGTGGGGATGTATCTCAACGGCAGGCGTGGGTAATCTTGTATTTATTGGCGGTATTATGGATAAATCACTTTACCTTAATATTTTAAAAGAAAACCTGCATGAAAGTGCGCAAAACCTGTGTATTGTAAATCATTTTTTTTTCAACAATATAATGATCTCAAGCACACAGACCGCGATGTGCGTGTGAGGATCATACATCATGTGCTCCACATTTTTCCAAAACCACCTCAGCCTACAGGCTTGAATCCCATCGAACATTTGTGGGATGAACTCGGTAAACGTTTTGCTAAAATTAACATAACTAGCAAAACCCAACTAAAGCTCAACGTAGAAGTGGCATAACGCCATATCCTTAGCCATAATATTGACCATAACGATATTTATGTTATCAATTAGTGGTGCCATAGCCATAGCAGCTGATATTTACATTTAGGTACTATCACATTTGTGCAGTTCGAATTGCAGAAACTGAAGAAAAGATAACAGTAAGTATACCACAATGCAACACAACGCGACACCATGCAACTGACTATGGTTACGGCGAAAAATCAAAATTCAATTGGTCTATGATTATGGTTATGGTTATGACTACGGAGTTATGCCATGGCACCTCTAATCGATTACAGTGTTGTCCATATGTTGGTTCGATCACTAAATTTATGGCGTTATAGTTATGGCACCTGTACTTTGGACTTAAAGGAGGTACTCCAACAAGAATGGCGAAATTTGAGTCCAACTGTGACTAAAAAATTAGTTAACTCTATGCCAAATAGACTTAAGGGGGGGTAGGGTTTCAAAATCGAAATTTTTTTCTTCACTCATCTTATAGTAAATCATTTCAAGAATGTTGTGTCAAAATTTTAAGTGGATCGGAGCAGAACTCTCAAAGTTATAGCGTTTGTAGGCACTCTACCTCGAATGCGTAGCATCGATAATTTCTCAGAGTCATTTTTTCAAACGCGTTTTCCCCGAAACGACTTCTTAAAAGTCGGTGCCAATCACAACTCCGAAACTATTCAACCGATTCTTTTCAAATTTGGCACACGTTTTCTAAATCAAAAATACCTCCCCCCTACACTGTTTTTTTTTTTATTTTTTTTTTTAAGGTTGTTTTTCACTTACAAATATGGCGAAATTTTTCGCCAAAAATGCTCGTTTTACGTTTTTTTGCCGCCAAAACTACAAAAATTAAAAAAAAAACTTTTTATTAATGTAGGGGGGAGCATTACGTCATACTTTAACTGAAAAATTCAACTTTTTTAGTTTCAGATGATTCTACGACGAATGCCGATTGGCACCGCAGAGCACCTTTCGAAAAACATATCTCCAAAAAAACTCTGTCGAGGGCTTATTTGTCAATATTTTATTTTTATTTTATTTTTAAAAACTTCTTGAAAAGATGTACAATAACATGTAACTGATTTTATTAAAGTATCTTAAGCCATATTTCTGTAAAAAATTCACAAAAAAAGTGTTTTTTTTTAGCGCTAAACCCTACCTCCCCCTTAATGAAGTCATCAGGCAAGAAGCAATGCCTACTAAATACTAAAATTTCATTGAACTTAATGTAAAAATAATAATAATTTTTTCCCCTAAAAAGTTTTGTTAAGTTTATATTATATTACTTTTAAATAAACAATAAGTTTGTGTATTTTTCTTAGAATAACATTTTTAATTATAATACATTAATTTTTTTTCAAGATACAGCTTATCGAATGAAAAATTAGTTTTTCTGTGAACAATTTTGTCCGTGTGTGTACATACTTATATGTACATCTTCCCTTAACACTTTCTTTCCTTACAACTTAAGGTTATTAGCCTACGTCGCATCCTATTAGAACAAACATCCCTCAACAATAATCGGGGTGTAACTGGCACCAGTGAACCTTTACACAGATGGCTCGAAATTACAAAAAGAGTTCGGTGCAGGAGTTTTCCGCAAAGAGCTCCCACTAAGCTTTACTTTTGCCTACGGCAGTATTCTCCCAGGTTGGCGTTTGAAAACAGACTGCTCATCCGTGCAATTCTTTATGGAATATTACCCTTCGCAAAAAACTCCCCTCACTTACTTATACTAGACGTATTTCTAAGAATATCCATCTGCAGCATTTTTTCAAACCTCCATAATTCTGCAGGGCAAAACATTCGTACAAGAAGTGTTGAACATACACATACTGCCTCATACTCATCTTCACGGCTGATACGGTGACTGACTCCGACGGCTATGCGAGTATAGTCAAGTACCACCCAGTCAATGGTCAAGTACCACTTTAGTATTCACGTGCGGCAAATAAATTCCGCACATTCTTCGTTCATCAAAGCGAACTCGATACTCTGCAGGTATATATGTATATCTCTTAGTACTAGCTCTTCTAGCTTTCACAGATTGATACTGTGCCTCCCGATGAGCTTATAGGAACTTTTATCATTCTTTAACGTAGATACTTCAAATTTATCGTCGCTAGGGATGCCAATATTAGCGTAAACTTTTGATCGTATGATTTCGAAATATTTTTAAAGTAACCCCGGGAGCCCGATATTCGCACCGGTACTCACCTTGGGGCAAATCTTTTCGAACATGAGTAAAAACTCAGTAACAGAAGGCATTCATATATATGTACATATTTGTTAATATAGACAAATCTATTTCAAATTTCCAAACTTAAATCAAATTTTGTAATAAACAAGTTTTCACATCTTTGAATTCGATATTTAAAGTTATTTGTGATCCCGGAATTCCAGGATCTCAGGATTGGCATTCCTAATAGTCACGGACCTAAAGCCTCGATCACAGCCTTAAGAACAAAAGAGAGGAGACCATCACGCTCATAAGCTTTATTGCCATGTCTATTGAATAGGCCTCTGTTTAAAAGCAAAAAACTGCGGTATGTAAAAGAACGTTTTTGGGAAAAAATGCCAGCTTCAAATCCGATTCCATTGCTGATGCGTTTGTGAAGAATAAAATGTCGTAATCGCTAAAAACTGAAAAATTAGGGTTCGGAGCTCATGTCCTATATATGAAAAATTCGTCTGAGTGCTCTGAACTCCTCAAATCCCACGAAACCATAAAGAAAAATGCCTAATGAGCTACCGGAGCGACTCGGCCTTATGTCAGATCAAGGTCTATTATCTGGGCTATTCACTGTAAAACGGCCGAATCACAAAGGTGAACAAAAATAATAATTTTGAAAAGAATCTAAAGATGTTTATAGTAGAATCATATTACACTTGCTGTATTCACCGGCTCACCGGTATTCATAGGCGACCGCCGTAGCCGAATGGGTTGGTGCGTTACTACCATTCGGAAATCAGAAAGAGCGTAGGTTCGAATCTCGGTGAAAGACAAAAATGAAGAAAACGTTTTTTCTAATAGCAGCCGCCCCTATATGTGTATATATTCACCGCTTACTTTAGCGCCTTACGATTGCCACTTCTTATTTCGCTTGATAAGCTCAGGCTTGTAGTCTGATGTGCACTTCCAACAAATAAGTCAAAAAATTACTCGTTACCTTAGCAAACTGTTGAATTGCTGTCATCAAGATAGCATAAAGTAATGACTAACGATAAATAAATCGTTTAATAAGATTTTCATGGGAAAGTAGTGAAAATTGGTTCAACTGACCCAAGAAAAGCATTAAACTTAAAAGTTTCCAGCGCACTCCCAAAGAAGTAAAACAGAAGTTGATAATTTTGTATGCTTTATGGAAAATGCAGTATTTTTCAACTGCGCCCAATAAAATGTTAGCCATGCCATGTTGAAGTGCTTATGATGCCACCAAGTGCAGGCACAATTGAAATACAGTCATGCTCCATTTTGGTAAATTCTTCTATGAATATACCAAACTCTTTTATACTCTTATAAAAGTGTCTGCAATGCATTTTGTTATGGACAACTTAAAATATAATACTTTCTGCTGCAACTTTAACAAAACCCTAACTCATTAACCCTGAAACATGGCACAGAAAATATGGAAGCGCTAGAGTGCTTTATTTTCACCTTAAAATAAATGGAACGCTGTTGCTCGCCACATTTTAACATTACATTTGTATGTGTGTGTGTGTGTGCATTTCTGTACCTACGTGCATAAGTATGAAGATATGTATGTTTGAATGCTTTTGAAAAAGCAAAAATCGCCGACTCCCATCGTTGCTTCGAGCAGCAGCATCGACAGCTCCTCCGCTACCCAACCACGCCTTCAGCTCAGCTACCGCCACTACCACCCTCAACACACAGCCTACTGTAGAAAGCGCATATAATGCATAGAAGTTAAAACTCGTACTAGCAGAATGAGAATAACGAACGGCGAGACACGTGCAATCGTCAATTTGTGGCATATGCGCATACCATGCATGCAACCACTCCAATGAAGAAGTGCATGCGTCTTGCACTCCATTCCATGCACTGGCATAAGCTGAATATGTTTGTACATGCAAGTATGAATATACATATACATATGTATGTAACTATGTATATATGTACGTGCGAAGTAGGTTTCTGATATGTTGTATGAATTATTAAAAGATTACAACGGTGGCATAAATTATGCCTGAAAGCGTCTAAGCAAAGACAATGCTATGCGATTTGAAAGAGGCGCAGGAAATAGACTGGCAGCTTAATAGTGAAGTGCTATCAAATCCAAAGTTGCACAAGCATACATACATTCTTACTTAATGTAGACATAATGCATAGCATCAGCGAACTTGAAATACAATATATCGCAGTGCGGAGCGTTCATCGCGTGTTTAGCAGTTCTCTATATGAAACATGAAAGTAATTGGACCAAAAAAGTTTTAGAATTGTGCATTTATTCAAGTAAAGAAGTAAGTGGGAAATGAAACTTACCGGAAATCATTCTTAATGCATTCATTGCATTTTATTTTGTCTACACTATTCGTTGCAATATAGAATGAGTACATCTTCTTAGAAAATTAACTAAGGGAGAGTGGGGATACCGAGTATGCTGCCACTATTATTACTTTAGCTTCGGAGGGAATTAATTTTTGTAACCTTTTTTTGTTTTCTTGTATAGGCTCCATTATTAATTATTAAATTTACAATATTTGAAAACTTATTTTAAAATAATATTATTCAAACTTATTTCCGGTTTTTTTTTTATTTGCTCTTTCTGACTCGTTAGGCTGGTCAGCGCACACCAATGTGATTTAGCTAATTCATAATAAATAATTCATAAGCCATTTCAGAGGAGCAGCGATTTTTTTAACAAATGAAATGAAAGGCAAAAGATAGAACTTTGTGCATATTTACAGGCGAGAAGAAAATTTAACGCAACTCGCTTAATGATAAAACTTGCAGCAACCCTCTATTAGAGTATAGGTTTTAATATATCCATATATTATATAATTAAGGATGCTTGCAAGTTCCCTCGGCGCGATCCCATAGAGTAATGTACTACTTTGTACGGTGATTGTAAGAAGGGGAGCCTGTGCTAGCTAAGAGCTTTTTCTTTTTCAGTTGTTTCCTTCCAGCACTAACCGGCGCCAAGTGAAGTCAAGCTCTTCTCCACCTGATCTTACCAACGCCACGCAGATCTTTTTTTCTTCTCTGCTACCATGGGCTGGTACCGCATTAAATACCTATAGAGCAAGAGTATTTTTATTCATTCGGACAGCCTGGCTTAGCCAAGCGGAGCCGCCGCATCTTTATTCGGTGCACTATGTCCATGTCGCAGTAAGACTTTAAGGCTTATATGTCTTGCAGTTTCTTTCTAAAATACAACAACTGCTTCATTCTTCTGCAATGACCAGTGAAAGACCCTGTGACTACTCTGACGTTAACCCGTATAGGATTAAAGGGGCTTTTAAGATCTTTCTCTTTGAATCCTCTGAAATTGAAACCTTCACTTTTCTGTGCTCCGTTCTGTTTACCTGTGCCTATAGTCTCCGGACTATCGTGAAAAGGTAATCGTAAATTGAAAGACCCAGTTCCGTTGCCATTACCTAAACACCTTTATAATTTCTGATCCATGGAGAGTGGCCACCTAATGAAATTTATCCTGCTACCAATCAGCAAAGAGCCGTAGTTTTATACAAGTATTTAGCTCGCTCCGAATTATGCAACTGTAACGAATGGGACTACGCACTTGTTTACGGACGCGTCTAAATTGGTTGACTGGGTTGAAAGTGTTTCAGATATTCCATCTTACCGTAATGTGCTCAAGCCGCCATAAAATAGACAATAAAAATGGCTGTAATGTAATACCGTTTACAGTAGTTCAAATACAATGAGTTTGGAATTAATCGGGAAATAGCTGACTGCTACTTCAGCCGCTTCTAAATAATTCCTTAACATACAGGGTGGGCCAAATAAGACCTACTAATGTAAAACACAAATAATTTTTGCAATAATCATTTATTTTGGTTAATTGTTTTTATACATTGAATATATTTTATGGAAATTATGTATGAAATATTACATCAGACAAATGCGCACCATTTTTCTCGATACAAATATTGGCTCTTTTTAACGCTTTTTTCATTACACCACATAATGTTTCTGGTTGAGGGCTCAGTATTTCGTCTAAAATATTTTGTTTCAGCTGTCTAATAGCACTGTGGTACAAAAAAAAAGTTGCAAAAAAACTTTGGATCGGACATGGTGAGGGTTGTAGCTTATGAAAAACTGAAAAGAATGGTATAGGAGAAATTTCCAATACACCCCCAAAATCTCATTTTATGGCCATAAAACCGTTTTTCAGTAGGTTGATGTGAAGAATAACTCCTAACTTCGCCAATTTCCATCCGATTTCGAATTTGCTTTTTTAGTTCGAAAGAACAAAAACAAGCCTTTTTGACAGTGTGTTGACAATTTTTCTGAAATGACAACTGACGAGACTGTAGACGGAAGTATTTGGAATTTTTTTATTTTTTCTCTATTTTTTCGACTTTGACATAATTTTTACGATATTATCCGATATTGAGGATTTTTTTTAGTACCCTACTGTGTTAGTAAATTTAGTTTTGCGTCGAATGAGCTATATTTGACTGTAATTGAATTAAAATTAATAGAGTTGTGTGGGTTTTAAGATTTTTTCTTTTTTTTACTACGAGATTTGGTATGCGTTTCGAAGCATGAAAATAATAACAGGTGTCATTATAAACGCATAATATTTATTGGAGTATTGTGCAGTGCAGCACTGTACGGTATGGTACGGTGCAGTACACAACGGAACTGGTTCCAAACTTAAAAATGCAGTGGAAACGGCCCTTTGGAGTTTAGTATGGTACGGTACATTTGCCATTCTCTTCAGCAGTTTTGAATACTTCTCTGTAAGAAATTCGATCATCATCATTCATCTGAAGTCGTCATCAACTAAATTCCATTGTTTAAATCGAGAAGCGAGCGTTTCAGATTGTCTTCCCGATAGAAGTAAATCACGAGAAAGATCCTGAAAATCTGAATTTGATACAATGTGTCGTTCTGAAGGCTTAGAACCAGACGGAAAGTACTCTTAATCATCAGGTTTATTGTTATCAGTTTGATCATCATCAGCAATGAGTTGAACTTCCTTCAGTTCATGACTTGCAGTCAATCATATCGTCCAAGACTACGGGGTTCTTAACAGTTGCAACATCAGCTTACTTTATGTGCTTTCGAGTTTTATAACGATGACCGTTTACGTCCGTTTTACAAATTTAACAATCATCTGGTTTATGACAAGGCTGATGATGCCATATCATCGGAGAATATTGAGAAATTTGACTTTTCTGGCAACGTTTTGATTTATATCTTTTGAATTTCAATGAAACAAACAATAAAACTTTGACGTTTTAATAAGGTTAAATTATAATAACAAACTTCTTTTGTTAATCAATGTACAGTGTGAACTTTGGTACACTTGGGAGCTTTTTCATATTTCGATTGAAAAAAAGTGCTATAATATGTCAGATATTTTCGTAAGTTCTAACCAGTTCTGTTGTATGCAGTACAGTGTACTCTTATGTATACATATACACTCCAATAAATATTACGTATCTATAATAACGCATCAAAACACGTCCTTATTCCCATTTAGCGTAAGCTATACCAACATTCCAAATTAGTAAAAAAAAAAAACAATCTTAAAACTCCCACAACTCTACTAATTTTAATTCAATTACAGTCAAATATAGCTCATTTGACGCAAAATTAAATTTACTAACACAGTAGGGTACTAAAAAAAATCCTCAATATCGGATAATATCGTAAAAATTATGTCAAAGTTGAAAAAATAGAGAAAAAATAAAAAAATTCCAAATACTTCCGTCTACAGTCTCGTCAGTTGTCATTTCAGAAAAATTGTCAACACACTGTCAAAAAGGCTTGTTTTTGTTCTTTCGAACTAAAAAAGCAAATTCGAAATCGGATGGAAATTGGCGAAGTTAGGAGTTATTCTTCACATCAACCTACTGAAAAACGGTTTTATGGCCATAAAATGAGATTTTGAGGGTGTATTGGAAATTTCTCCTATACCATTCTTTTCAGTTTTTCATAAGCTACAACCCTCACCATGTCCGATCCAAAGTTTTTTTGCAACTTTTTTTTGTACCACAGTGTAGTCTTTCGTTTATTAAGATACACTTTGTCTTTTAAATATCCCCATAAAAAGAAGTCGGCCGCAGTCAAATCTGGCGAACGGTGTGGCCAAGGGAAATCTGAATTTTTGGAAATCAGACGTTCGCCAAAAATTTCACGCAGCAGATCCATAGTTTGCCTAGCAGTATCCGCAGTTGCTCCATCTTGGTGAAACCACAAATTAGGATTCTGCTCCGCCATTGGCCGCAAAAAGTTTTCAATCAATGTTCTGTAAGAAGCTCCTGAAATCGAATCCGGCGTTTCATCTCATTTTCGAAGAAATATGGACCGATAACTCTAGTGGCCATAACACCGCACCAAACAGTACATTGAGATGGGTGCAACTGATGTTGGTTGTTTGCCCTTGGATTTTCAGAGCCCCACAATCTACAGTTTTGTTTGTTGACTTAACCATTTAAATGGAAATGCGCTTCATCCGACATAAAAAAATGTTGCCGATATTTACGATGCATTAAAACAATTGATCGTTGACAAGAATAGAAAAACTCGATCATTTTAACGCGTTGTGTTGTACTGTAGGGTTCCATAATAAATTTCCAACAATTCAATTATAACCTACAAAAAGAGAAAAATAAATATGTCAAAAAATAAAAAGGTTATTTGTGCTTAACATTAGTAGGTCTTATTTGGCCCACCCTGTACTAATGCCTTTCATTGTAAGCAACAACAGAGTTAATGAACTAGCTAGGCAAAATAACTTCGGGGTGGTTGCTCCGAACAAAGATAGTATGTGCATTTGTTAATACTGGTAGGCTTCTCTTAGACTATTTGGGCTTATCTCAGCTCAAAAAGCTGTCGGCAGGCTAGCAAAATCGTAACTTCAAATGTCGATAAAGTGATATTAATCGAATTTTATCTGATAATAGTTTATATGCTAGAACTCATGATTATCATATCCATAACCCATGTTGCGTCAGCAAATCAGCTGATTCCCTCAAATTCACTGATAACCGGGTAACGGTTTAATGTTGCCCAAATCTTTAGGCTCTGCACATCGTGCTTACCAGCATGCAGCGTTTCTTCTATTTCTCTCTGACTTTATCTATACTAATATTATAAAGAGGAAAACTTTGTTTGTTTGTTTGTTTGTTTGTTTGTTTGTAACGAATAGGCTCAAAAACTACTGGACCGATTTTAAAAATTCTTTCACCATTAGAAAACTACATTATCCAGGAGTAACATGGATTACATTTTATTTTGGAAAAAAATAGGGTTCCGTAAGATATTTGGATTTTTCGGACACAAACTGAAAAAAATCTTATATATAAAATAAAGTCAACTTTTTGTGTGTGTTCGCTAACCGGCCGTGTCTGCACCGAATTAAACCAAACTTACACACAATGTTAATAAGGTATTGAAGATGGTTTCCGTATAGTTTGGAAACCTATTGGTGGCTAGGGCTCGAGATATAGGTCAAAACGTGGACCCGGGTAACCTTCGGATGTGTATGTACAATATGGGTATCAAATGGAAGCTGTTGGTGAATGCTTTAGTTCAGAGTATTTTTCATGCCGCTCCGTGACTGGGGTCTCGATATATAGGTCAAAACGTGGACCCGGGTAACCTTTGGTTGTGTATGTACAATATGGGTATCAAATGAAAGCTGTTGATAAGTGCTTCAATACGGGGTAATTTTCATACCTATTGATGACTAGAGTCTGGAAATATATGCCAAAATGTGGACCCGCCGTGTCTTTGCACCGAATTAAACCAAACTTACACACATTAATAAGTAGGTAATGAAGATGATTTCCGTATAGTTTGAATACCTATTGGTAGATAGGGTCTCGAGATATAGGTCAAAACGTGGACCCGGGTAACCTTCGGACGTGTATGTACAATATGGGTATCAAATGGAAGCTGTTGGTGAATGCCTTAGCTAAGAGTATTTTTCATGCCACTCCGTGACTAGGGTCTCGAGATAGAGACCCAAACGTGGAGCCTAGAATGTGTTTGTACAATATGGATATCAAATTGAAGCTGTTGGTGAATGCCTTAGTACAGAGTATTTTTCATGCCGCTCCGAGACTGGGGTCTCGAGATATAGGTCAAAACGTGGACCCGGGTAACCTTCGGATGTGTATGTACAATATGGATATCAAATGAAAGCTATTGATAAGTGCTTTAATACGGGGTAACTTTCATACCTATTGATGACTAGGGTCTCGAAATATATGCCAAAACGTGGACCCGCCGTGTCTTTGCACCGAATTAAACCAAACTTACGCACATTGTTGAGTAAGTATTGAAAATGGGTTTCGTAAAGTTTGGTTGTAATTCGGAGCACTGGCAACGGGTACAGCGTTCTTTTGAACCAGCCATAATGTTGCTTACGTTTTTAACGCTTGGGGCGGAACTGAACTGTCAAATTGACAGTGTGAGTTACAATGGGTCTATATTTCTTTCTGATTTGGATGCCATAAGGAAAAAACATAAGTGCAACATGTAAAAATTGTTTGTGAATTTTTTTGGAGTGGATTTTGGAACAGTGAATGATTTCTTACGAAATTTGAGAATTTAATGTGAAATCCGAATGAAATTATGTGTTCTTGAAAAAAAAAATTTTTTTCGTTTTTTTTTTGAAAAATATAAATGGATAATGGTTAAAAAAGCTCCAATGCTTAATAAAACATATAAATTGAAACGAAAAATTCATGGATTATCAGGAAAAAAGACGATTGTTTATTCAAATGCGTTGATTTGAAATTTAAAAACAATCTTCTTTTTTCCTGATTTTCAATTTATATTTTATATTTACTCAAAAACAAATAGAAAAACAAAAAATATTGTTTATGCCAAAGCGCTTGAATAAAGAATAAAGAAATAAATAATATGAAAATCATATATTTTCTGTTCTAAACCATATCTATTCTATTTTAGTGTGCCCAGCGAAGGGGGCCGGGTTTGCTAGTATCTCATATTTCTCAACCAGTAGTATTACATCAGCTTGTACCTCGGTGTGCTCCCTTCTGTTAAAGCCACATAAACCAAACTTCACCTACCGTTTTTAGGAGATTGCCAAATAAACTTCTGGTGGTATTCCAAAAGCCATTTTCATTGAATGGATGCTTAATTCATAGATTGCCGAGCTTCTAATATTATAACGTCTCCGAGTGGTAGATAGTTTCTAATGAGAAATACATTCGGAGGCTTGCCATTGGCTGCTGAACGCTCGCTATTAGAAAAACCTTTTAGTATCATTTGGTTTTTCATGTGTATGATGGGCTTCGAACTAGGACCGACTGGTTGTTAGTCACTCACAAATGAACTCGGCTACGGTCGTCGCCTGTGTAACTTCTATTAATAGCGGACTTCTGCTCCTAAAAGGGATGTCAATCCCGAAAATGCCGGTATTGCTGGAGAATTTGGAACACATTTAATAGCATAACATTGCGGCGGTGACGGATTTCTTGCCGTCGGTTTTTAGTTTCATTCCTATTTTCAGGGTTGCTTGTTTGATCACTTGTGATGTGACTTGTGACGAAAAGGTTTCACTACAAAATTAATTTTATTCTAAGCACAAAATGTCAACTGAAAGCCATTCCGCCGCAATAGTGTTTTCCGTCCCCGTCACAGTTGTGTTTAACCGACAGAAATGGATCAGCTGTCACCCGTCAACCCATTACCCGCTGTCTGCTCCAATTCTGTTTCAGACGTAAACGTCGTTTTGTAAAATATGGAGAGATTCATTCGGTTTATTACAACCAAGCAGAGTGGCCGTGTGTACTCTTCTATTCCAACGTACTGCAATGCTAACGTATCCTTTGTTGTAAAAATTGTGGCACTGAATTACTTGATTTTTTATTTGATCATATTCATTGTTTTATTCGATTTGATCATATTCATTGTTTTGTTGCGGCAAAATAATCAATATTTAAATACTGATACTAGTCCCGGGCTCGCTGGATTTCAATAACTAGCCCCGAAAATTTCAGAATCGTCAAAATCAAAAAAATGGGCATCCACTGAGTCTAACTAAAAGTAAATCAGCAGCGACTGTCAGTCAACTCCCCAACCCACGTGAATGCGACGTCTCTGCGCTAACAAGCACGGATTCATCCGGCAAGTTGCACGAACATAGAAATACATAAAATAAACAAGAATATATGGCGAATACGCAAATTAACTGCAATCAAATAGAAAAAAACAAAATACATTTAATTCTATAGAATTGAGTTGGAGTTGAATGCAGAATTGATAGAAAGTAGGAGTGTGGAAGTGGGCGCCTTCGTGGAGGCTGTCGGGTCTTTGACAGATACTCGAAATAATAAGCAACATCTGCAGCGAACAACGAACAAAAGTGAGCTGACAAAAATCTTCACGCAACAGCAAATCATAACAGCTAACGACCGTTCTTGACAGTTGTCTTTCCAGTCATACAAAATTAACCAAAAAAGACACAAAAAACAAATACAAATAAAAACGAACAAGTAGATAAAAAAAATACTGTGGGAGTTGAGATTTTTTTTATTTGTGAACCAGCTACTAAGCTCAACTTCAATTCGAATGGGGCTAAAGTGAGGAGTGTAGTTTGTGCGGATGGACTGTCTAACTGGTTAACTTTGTTAAATGAAAACATATGTACTTACAAATATCAACTCCAAGACATAGCAACTCCAACAAAATGAAAATAAATAAAAGAAAAATAATTCTAAAAGAGTTGATGACGTCTTTCCTGTCACAACTACATATGCTCTGACGAGCGCCAACCGAATGCTTGACTAAGTAGACAAGCCAAGTTGACTGCATTTATGCCAAAGCAAATATTTTCAAATATGTAAGCAAATGCTGCTTTAGCATTTCATAGTAGAAGGGATAGTCTGTAGAGAAGCACCAATTGCGCACAGATAATGGCGGATGGCAACGACCCTCTAGAGCAACTTTCAAATACTAATGCATACATACATACATATGTACACGAGTGTACAATGGAAAAGATAAAATTCCAAAGATTTAAAAGGGAAAAGCGCTCATACTTTTGTCAGCTAAAGACTAAAATAAGGTGACTTCGGGACTATTGACGGCATGCAAAACTATGACTGTTTGCATAATTATTAAGCTACACGTCAGACATTGGCAGGCAATTAAAACTAGCTAAGTAAATTGTAACTGAATAATGATGGGAAATGACGACAATAGTTGGAATAAAGGGCAAACAAAATTGTGCAATTGAGGAAGCTATGTGCATTAAATTTGAAATGGAGGATGAAAGGCATAATATACATATGTACATATGTGCAAGGTGAAGTCCAAAATAAACAAGAAGACTGAGCTAAAATAGAAACGGCAGGAGGTTTGTTCTGATAACTTCGAGTTTATTTATAGAAAAATAGTCCCCTCTGACCTCAGTACACTGTTTCGCGCGATCTAAAGGCTTTTCGAAAGAGCATTTCAGGTCATTGACCGGAATGTCCTTCAGAATGTCGGTACAAACCTTATGGATGGCCTTTACGGACGCAAAACGTTTTGCTTTCATGGTCAAATGCAATTTTCTGAATAGATGGAAGTAATAGGGAGCCATATAAGGCGAATACGGTGAGTGATTGATGGTTAAAATGCGATTTCTAGTCAAAAAATCAGTCAGAGTGGATCGATGAGATGGTGCATTATCATGCAATAAACACCAGCTTCTTCTTTCGCGGTATTCAGGGCGAATTCGATGAATGCGATGCAACAAATGCTTCAAAACGCCATGGTAGAAAATTGCATTGACGGTTTGGCCCATTGGCACGAGCTCCTCGTGGCCAATTCCCTTGGAATCGTAAAAACAAATGAGCATCGACTTGATTTTTGACTTCTCCAAACGCAATTTTTTGGGTGATGGCACGTCTGAGGTCTTCCACTCAGCACTTTGATGCTTAGTTGCAGGTTCATGTTAGAAACACCACGTTTCATCACCAGTTACAATGTTTTTAAGGAAGTTCTCGTCTTTTCTCGCCTCTTTAATGAGAGGTCTTTCGAATGTTGAATTCTGAGCAATTTTTAGTCCTCGTCCTCAGTTACCTTGTGCGGAATGAAACGTGCACAGACCTTTTATAAGTCCAAATGACCAGTTAAAATGCGATAAAGCGATGTTTTGGAGATATTCAACTCCGATTCCATGAATTTCAACGATGTCTTCGGTTGATTTTTGATAAATTTACAAACAATTTCGATGGCGTTTTCGGTGATTATTGATTTTGGGCGGCCCGTATGTTCATTGTCATTTATGTCCAACCATCTCTGACACGTATAAACCACTCATGAACTCTGGCACGAGACAGACAATCATCGCTATAAACCTTTTTCATCAATTGTAATGTTTCGGTAAACGTTTTACCGATTTTAAAACAAAATTTGATATTAGCTCTTTGTTCGAAACTCATTTTTGTACCGATGACACAAACATACTGACACTGTAGACGCCATAACTTCGCTTCCACTGAACCGAGTGCCACCAAGCTTTCACTGGAAGCCAGGTAGGGATTTAACTTCCAACGCACTAACTCTTTATAGTCTAGTTGAGTTCTGAACTTCTTCTCAAATGTAATTACTTTAGTGATATCATCCCTGGGCAGCTGCAGGCTCAGCGATTCTACGTTCTTAGATGTCATCACTTTTCCTTTACCAAAACCTTCCCTAGTCATCTTCAACAGAGCACGCTTGACTGATTGCTGAATAAATATATGTATGTATGTAACTGTGCCAGCTCGAACATCTTCTCCATCGCAGCTGTAAGGCAGGTTCGTATCACAAACCATGAGATTTTTCATTGATTTCGACAAGATTGTATAAAACCCATTCCTAGTTAAGCTTGTCATCCAGGACAAGGCCAAGATACTTAACTTCGCCGATTAACTTCATGTTGATTTCCCTCATTCCTGGTAGGATTATTTTTCAGGTGAAGGAAATGATGGCTGGCACCAAAAAAAACGGAAAAAAAATTGGGACCAAAAAGCGCCTCAAACAGTAGGAACCAAAGAAATATAACGCCAAAAAGTAGGCACCAAAATATATTTCCTACCAGTTTGCACCAATAAACAAGCGCCAAAAAGTAGGTAGTGTTATTTCTCACTAGAAATTAGCAACCACAAGGAAAAACTCAGGAATATAGCCTAAAGTGTATCTAAGACATATAAAAGTGTATCTAAGACATATATATCTCTCTCTCCTTTTCCTCTACGTTATATCTTTTTTCTCTCTCGCGGAACGAAGATACCGAAAACATTGCATGGCCTTGAAATTTTACTCTCCATTCTCGCACGTCCATCGACGCCTAAGAAGTTTCACTTCAAAAATTTGCCTGCTACCAGTTTTTATAATTTCGAAGAATTTATTTTTAAAGTACAGGTGAAAAATTCTTGTTCTTATCGTTGTTTCTTCATTCTTTCGAAGTGAACTATTCCGTGATATAAATCTCCTTCAC
Source organism: Anastrepha fraterculus (assembly GCA_037575425.1). Lineage (NCBI taxonomy): Eukaryota > Metazoa > Arthropoda > Insecta > Diptera > Tephritidae > Anastrepha > Anastrepha fraterculus. Next base: position 19,077 of record JAYXIM010027242.1, read on the forward strand.
CTGGTGCCTCCAACTCGGCTGTCAAAAGTTATAGGGTTGCCCGATGCTTTCACTTTAAATAAATGGCTAACCCGGTAGAAGATGCACGGCGCAAAATTCCTCGAATAAGGCGAAGGGTGCTACACTTAGACTTAAACGACGTAATGTGATGTTGGAGAACCCTAGGTCTTGGAAAGCTTGGACATTGGCCCACCTGAATTTAAGAACTATTTCGGTCTACTTTTAGGAACAAAAGTTCTAAAATCTAAATACTCGCTCTTGAATCAAGATTGGGGCCTTCTTATTTTAGGCTTAATTTTTTCTTAAATACTGAATGATCTATCTTGATTTTAGTCTATCCACATTGTTCTTATTTATTTAGGTTTAAATTTCTTTCACTTCTCTCAAGTTTAAGATTTTTCAAATTTAATTTAAGTTTTGCTTAAGAGCACAAGTCATGGTGTGGACCAGAGGATATGAAAAAATGGTATACGAGTATCATACTTTACATATATGTACATACATAAACTTATTATTGAATATTTTCAAATCAATACTCGATAATAGATTGAAGTACGATTTATTATTATCTACTATTATTATTTGGCTGCTAGTGCATTCGGCATCAAGTTTATTTATTGTGTAATAATTTAGCAAAATGTTATTGGAATTTACCCTTAAGCGCGTTATGTTTCCTAATGTCTGTACCATTTAACTCGATTCATATGTTAAATAAATAAATTTTGTACAAAGTTTGAAACTTTACCTATATGTATAAGTATATGGGTTTTGTTGTAGTACGAACTTTTCTTCTATAAAAAAATCAAAAAATTTAATCAGGCATAAATAAATGTCTATTGCTGTGAACACCGGTGTATGTGTATGTCAGCATAAGACGCGCACACATACTCGTAATTTTCCTTCGCAGTAATGCTGTAGGCGACATTTGATGTGGTGACTTTAAGGCGTTGTGTGCCACCAACCAGTCACACATATGCAAGAATGGTTTCAATCCATTTGCATAATCTTTCTTAAATCGTGCTGTGTTGTGTGAGCTTTTATGTTGTTGTTTTTTATGCGAATTTTGCATTACTTTTGGCTTGTTCACACAATTTTTGTGTAGGCTTTTTTTTTGGTTTGGCTTCTTGTCTATGTTGTTGCCACCATTTTAACATTTTTATAGCAACGGGTGTCATTTGATGTTGTGCCGCACTTGTGCCAATCTAATTTATTGTGTGCTATCTGCTTGTTGATTTTTGTATGGCAGTTAGGCATGGCTGAAACTAGAATAAATAAAAGGAAAAACGATATTTAAAGTTTTAGGGGTTTTATTTAACTTCTTTCACATACAAAAATAAAAATTTGACTTTTAATAATTTTAAAAATCCCGAAAAATTGGTCCTGAACGGTGTGCCCATTTTGGCTCTTCTATTTATCTGAAACACAAAAGCCAAAACAATTATTAATCAGTATAACTGTAACTATATCCCGTACTAGAATAAAAAAAATTAACAATTTGGCTCGGTTTTGAATTTGACGCTTTAAAAATCTTTAATAAAAAAAAACGAAATAATTGAAATAATAGTAGGTGCCCAACTAAGTTCCCGCTGTTTGTCAATAGATGCCACCAGCAATGAGTGCTAGTCGATTCTAACATTACGTAAACGTCATAAACAAAGTTTAGACATATGGTAAAGAAACTGTTTCGACACATTAGGGATTTTGTTTTGGTATCATATACTTTTGGTTTTGTGAAAATGTCTGATTTTGCGCCGAATAATCGTCATTTGCGCGAAGGGTGGATCTTCCTCTTTCTTTCGAAAAATACGGCGGCTGAAGCTCATCGAGAGCTACAAAAAGTTATGGAGATGCTGTTTTAAGTGAAACAACGTGCCGAGATTGGTTCCGTCGCTTCAAAGATGGTGGTTTTAATGATGAAGGCGCTGAATTGGAGGCATTGCTTAATGAGGATCCGTGTCAAACACAAGAAGAGCTTGCTTCAGTATTAGGAGTTACCCGCCGATCCATTTCGAAGCGATTGCATGCTTTTGGAATGACTCAGAAACAGGAGACTTGGGTTCCTTATGAGTTAAAGCCAAGGGATGTTGAACGTCGTTTTTTCGCCAAAAAAAACGGCGATAACTTAGTTGCGCACCTAATAAATGAAATGATCTTTGTAACATTATTCATCATAAGTTTGAAAATTAAAAATGCTTCAAAAACAGCAACTTTGAATACTTATAGGGAAAAGGCCGGAGCTATAGACCAAAATTTCTTTGGACATGTTTTTTTGGAGTTATCGAAATTTCGGCGGCCGCCGTAGCCGAATGGTTGGTGCGTAACTACTCTTCGGTAGTGGCAACTGGCATGAAACCCCAAAAAATGTTAGAAGAGGTTTTTTTCTAATAGCAATCGCCCCCGGGGCTAACAATGGCAAAACCTCCGAGATTTTTTTGCCATGAAAAAGTTGCACAAAAAACCATCTGCCGTTCTGAGGCGGCATAAAACTCTAGGTCTCTCTATTTGTGGAAAACATCAAGACGCGCACTATAAATAGGAGGAGCTCAACCAAACCCGAAAAGTGTGTTTATTTAAGGTTGACTTTGTTTAAATTTAATTTAATTTATAAGATTTGTAATGGTTGATGATAAAAAAGAAGGAACTGGCCAAGTCAGTAGTAGTACATTTTGTTTTTGTATAGGGCTAAGAATTTATGAAAGCTTAGGAGAAAATATTTCATAATTTTTAGTCCATTTCCAAAACTCTAAATTTTAAAAATGTTTTTTATTTAAATAATTGTTTTTTTTTTTTAACAAACGAATATGCTCTAAAGGACAACAGAAATTGAGAAAACACCTACAGCATGCATATTTTACACAAATAAAATTCTGCGAAAAATTCAGTGGTTGTTGCTTTTGTTGTTGTTCATTGTTACCACTGCATTTTAGCATGGAATAAAAATATTTGTGCTCCATGGAAATAAAATTAAATGAAAGGAAGAGCTGGAAAATTGGTACGCAGCAGGACTTTGGTAACAAGCAAAAAATTACCCTAACAAAGGCTCAGAATGAGGAATTCCCTGCAACTTTTGAACATTGATTTTTCAAAACACAGTAGGCCGCCTGTCACGGAATTTTTTTTACAACGGACACAATATCATTAATTGACATGCCACCCCGCATCGGTCAGCAAATCAGCAGCAGTTCGGAAATATCAATATTGCATAGGCACGTATGCATTTGTGCGTACGTGTGACTAACAAAGTGTTGCGAGGAAAGTATGGAATGGTCAAACAGTAGGTGCACTACCGAGAATGCCACACGGATGCGTATTTTTGTTGGATTGTTTTTGTAAGCAAATACCTTTGCAAAGCAAAATCGGACGAGGTGGCCTGAGAATTTCCGCGAATGCCCTAAAGTTAAGTGGGAGTCATACCATCATTCCGTATTCAACCTTTGATAAAGACATGCCGCCTTGCAGTGATCAAAAGATACCGAGGCTTATGCATGTAAGCATAATTAAATAATGAATATAATGCATAATAGATGAAGCGTAGAGCAAAAAAACAAACGAAACAATTGAACAATTCCATGTCAGTATTTTGGATATTGTCGTATATTCGCATCAGTTAAGTGTTTGGAAAATTGGTTTATTTGTAGGTTTGAGAGAAGAAGTAAACGGAAAAAATTCCAGAAAATCCTTATTTTGAAATTTATTCAATGCTGAAAATTCTTCGACTCTGTTTAAATCTAAATTTTTTTTTAAATGTGAGAATAAAAAGTAAAACGAAATTTTTGGAAAAGAACATAAAAGTTTTTGCTGAGAATTTTTGAAAATTTTTTTATTAATTTGAAAACCACCTCGCTCTAAAACCAAACAAGTTCTGCAAAAAAGTTCTTCCAAACAAATTCTCCAAAAAAGTATACGAGTATGTTTTCCAAGAAACTTAAAAATAAATTAAAATATAAATTTTAAAAAACAACCGAAGCTATTTCACTTTAATTAATACTATTCCAAACATTTTATTTATTTATTTAATCAACAAACAAGAGGCTTACAGACTATTACACAATTTGTAACTAAATTAAGGCCTTATGACAAGCTTCGTATAAGTAACTTCTTAAAAGTAAACTAAGAGTAAGAGAAATCAAAGATTAAGAAAGAGGAATAAGCATTTAATTACGCTGGCGTCCTTCTAAAAGGAGCATTCATTCCATAAACAGTTTTAGCAATACCTACAAAAAACAGTTCATTGCAACGGAAAATGGGTGAGGGCACATTAAAATTAATTTTGTTGCGAAGATACAGACAATCTATTAAGCCCGCACAAATATCAAAGACAAAACACATCGACAACAGAACACGCCTAGACTGTAAGGACATTCGATTTCTTAATAAGCAACGACCCCAATAAGACGAGATGGGATCAACGAATTTCATCAAACGCAAAGCAAAACGCAGAAAAGCTCTCTGAATAGACTCTAATCTATTAATATAGACTGCATGAAACGGTCTCCAACCGAATACCGCGTATTCTAACCTGGACCGAACTAAGGACGAGTATAACAGTTTGAGAATATAGGGATCAGTAAACGAAGAACTATTTCGACGAATAAAAGCTAACATTGCGAACGATTTAGAAAGAATAAAGTTCATGTGGATAGTGAAATTGAGCTTGGAGTCAAAATAAACACCCAGGTCCTTTAATTCACTAATTGATTTTAGCGGCGAGTTCGAGATGCAGTAACCTGTTGGAACAACATTAAAAACTTTCGCATACGAAGTATAGTGACATTTACTAATGTTTAGGAACAAACGATTACGCGCACACCAACTATGTATATAAGTTATTCAACTCACACTGGAGAATGGATGAATCTTCTGGACATTTAATTTCATAATAGATTTTTAGATCATTTTAGATCATCCACAGAAGAAAATTCTACAATGAAAAACAGGAAGAAATATCGTTAATGAAGAGGATAAATAGTAGTAGACCTAGGGCACTACCAGACGAAGCAATAAAAGAAGAAGTCGATACATTATCAAGTCGAACGAAACAGAACCTATTATTTAGATATGAAATTAACCACTTAAGAAATTAAGAGTGAAAGCCGAAACGCTCAAGTTTAGCAATTAATATTGGGTGAGATACTCTATCAAAAGCCGTAGAGAAATCTGCATCCATTTAGAAACCTCTTTGAAATGTTTCCAAACAGTCCTCCGTAAAGACAGCAAAATTTGTTAATGTAGATCTGCCCGGAATAAACCCATGTTAATTGGGACATAACAAATGTTTAACAGCAACGTATATTTTGTCTTTGACGATATACTCAAATAATTTCGATAGTTTGGAAATCGGCCTATAATTTTCAATATTGTTTTTATTGGCGCTTTTAAAGATAGGCATTACGCCTAAGTTAATTTCCAGTCTTCAAAACTCCGGCGGAAAGTAACATGTTGAAAATGACCTTTAAAGGCGTAATCAAAGCTGGGCAACTTTTAATTAGAATAACCGAATATGGAAGGCTTAAGCAGATCTATGCCAATAATGGCATCCTGGTCAGTCAAATTTAATTTCCCAAAGTTGATGGAAGTATCTAAATTAGACAGAATATTTTGAGCAAACTCAAAATCCGTATTGCCTGAAACAAAATTCGGAGGAAAACAATTAGCAAAGAGATCGACTGCACCAGAAATGGAATTAGCTGAGACCTCTTTAAGATGAACGGACGCAGGTATATTTGAACAGTTTTTCTTAGATTTTATGTAACTCCAAAAGGATTTTGGTTTGCATTTAATATTGCTCTCTACATTGCGGATTTGCACGGTACAAAGATTTATTGAGCTTATTGAATTTAGTTCTGTAAAACACATACCGCTTACGAAAATCGGCATCATTATAATGCTTTAGTTTTTTATAAAATTTGTTCTTCAAGTTCCTTGAGTTCGTTTGAGTTCTTTAGAGACCCACGGCCGTTTCGAAGGCTTAGTCAATTAGATTTTCTTTTTAAATCGTTAAGGTTTAACTATCTTTTTCCCAACTTTTTTTGTTTGTTTTTGCTTTAAAAAAAATAGGAGGAGGTGCTCGGCCCAACGCCCAATAGAGAGTGTAAGCGCCAAAGACATTGATAGCAATCTGACTGTATACGAAGAAGGTGAGTTATGAAGGAACGGTCTCATAGATTTTAGCCTGAAATACATTAGAGTACTCTGCAAGTCAGTTAGCTTGCCTCAATACGCCAAATCCTACTGAATTACTGTACGTACAAGTATATATGCTCTCGCATAAGGTCAGCACATTAAAAGTCTGTGGCTCATGCACAAAGTACAACACAATGAGTCATTACCGCAACTTTTAGACACGGAATAGTCCTTTCACCATTATTTTATATGCAACTGTTAGCTCACCATTCTGTATGTGTGTATGTACATTAGGGTACCTCACCAAAACAGGTTGTTGCTTTTCCAGCAGAGTTATAAAATTGATTATATGCATTTAAGACTTCCGCCAACATATTGTATTTCGAAAAAATATCGAGATTTACGTGAACTGGTCCGTAAAGTACTTGAGAGTACTTCAAAAATCGAGTTTTTTATAAATACTATATATATAAAAAATAACCTCAAATAACAGCAGAGTTTAAGCTTCGGCGTAAAAAATTTCGAGCCTGCCAGTTGTCCATCGACAGCCACAAACATATTCATGCTTCAAAGGTTATATTGCGCATCTCCTTAAACCATCTGAAATCATCACTGGCAATCGTTACCGACTGCAGCTAATGCGTTTGAATCGAGCTCTCAAAGAAAAGCGGCCGGAATGGAACGGTAGACATGGCAAACTGATTTTGCTGCATGAAAACGCCATGCCACACGTTGCTAAATCGGTCCACAAATATATAGAGGGACTGAATTGGGAAATCTTGCCCCACCCGCCGTATTTCCCAGATATTGCACCTTCGGATTTCCATCTGTTCTAATCAATACAATTAGCCCTTATTGGGGAGCGATCCACTTCTTATGAGAACATCGCAAACTGGCTCAATGAATGGATCAAGTCAAAAGAACTCGAATTTTTCGTCAGAGGAATCCGTAGTCTGTCTGAAAGATGGGGTTTTAAAGTTGTAGCTTCCAATGGCACATATAGTACTTCACATAATATCATGTATTATGTAGGTGTTAAAATAATTCGTAACTTTGGCTAAGAGAGGACAGAATCTTATTCCCATACCCAATGTTTATAAATTAATTTTATTTATAAGAAATCCGATTTTTTTAGATACTTTCATATCGTAATTCTCAATATTTTAATTTTGTAATATTGTAATTCCGAAATATTTTGGCGAAAGTCTTAAAATATTAAAAAAAAATAAATAATTGGCGCGTACACTTCTGTTAGGTGTTTGGCCGAGCTCCTCCTCCTATTTGTGGTGTGCGTGTTGATGTTGTTCCACAAATGGAGGGACCTACAGTTTCAAGCCGACTCCGAACGGCAGATATTTTTATGAGGAGCTTTTTCATGGCAGAAATACACTCGGAGGTTTGCCATTGCCTGCCGAGGGGCGACCGCTATTAGAAAAATGTTTTCTTAATTTTGCTTTCACCGAGATTCGAACCAACGACCTCTCTGTGAATTCCGAATGGTAATCACGCACCTACCCATTCGGCTACGGCGGCCGCGATTAAAATATTAGTTTGGGAAAAAAAGAAATTTTATAATTCCGCGGAACTGTTCCAATTTCTTGTTTTTTGTTGTAGAGGGGGTATTGCACCCTAATGTAAAAATGTACTGACAAAACCTATTTCGCACATTCATCCAGCACCAGTTTAATAGCAACAAACACAAGGAAGACGATCGTGTGTAGCTATATATATACATACATACCTATGTATGTGCATGTTTGCTACATATGTACGCATGTTGTGGTGCAATGCGCTACAAAATATAGCATGAATTAGGCGCCTGCTATTTATATGGATCCACATACGGTTTGTTGCAACAGTCATTCTGGCGTTCAATTGTACCAAAGTAGTGCATACGCATGCGTATGTTTGTGGGTATATGGTATATAGCTGATGTTGGTTGCTTTTGTGGCAATCTATATCGTGTAGATAATAGATATGAGCAACAAATGAATGTGGAATCGGTGTGTTGCATGCCACACTAGAATACTCAATGAGGTGTTGAGGCAGATATACACATATACTCGTATGTATCTATGATAATAGAACGCATTGCATATGATTGTTGCCATAGTTATTGTACTGGAAATCGTTGAAGCAAAATAGCTGTAACTACTTGTATGCACTTAGAAGCATGTGGAAGAGCGAATTGGTGTTTAGAAATTCAACGGATTGGTTATTCAGTTAATACAACGGAATTTGAAGTCAGGACATAGTATAAAATAAAACCAGTATTTGTTTGAAAGAGGTGAACTAGACAACTACTCTTTTTATTATTATCTGTGGTTATAGGGGAATGATCATTAATAAGTCTATCGTTTCTATAGGATTGCCGATTTGAGGGTTACGGCTACAACTGTTTGCAAACGAGGTAACACTAAAGTTTATTTATACGAGTAGCACCCTGGAATGTCACAATCCTACCGAATTCCCGAATTATCACTACCTTCGTTCTCTCAGGGGATGGTTCCATGTGTAGAAGTCCACTTAAATAAGGAAAGTCCCTGATTGCCATTCACTTGGGAATAATCAGAAGATTATTCTACATATTGTCCAAACAGCTTTTAACTTCTGAGCTTTGCCCAAATATCATCTGGGTAACTTCAGAACATCCGTTCGAAATCAAGCTAATTTGAGACCCAACCCCACACCCGAAAACCAAACAAAGCCTGTGCCGATTAGCAGGACAGAGAAACGACTATCGGATATAGCGCCAATCAAGAAGAAGATGATGAAGTCCATGAACTTATCAAACTATTGATTGCTGTATGAAAATATATTAGATATCTATGTACTTATATGTAATTAGCGCTTACGCCCTTTATTGGATCTTGAGTCTTGATGCTGTTTCACAATTGGAGGGGCCTACAGTTTTAAGCCGACTCCGAACTTTTTCGTGGCACAAATACATTCGGAGGTTTGCTGATTAGACATTGAAGTAGAGAGAATACCTCCTGTGTACATGTATGGCTCTAGACAGACAAAAGCTTTTCACGCTCGGATTCGCCTTTCCTGCCAGAATTGAAAGGGTCTCACAAATAGCTTTGCCGAAATGTATTAAATTCACAGGTTGCTTCAGAGAAGGCTTAAGAGTACAACGGATGAGGCCTTAGTGTGTCGGATGATAGCCACTCAACCTAATCTAACCTAACTTTGTTATTGCCTGCCGAGGGGCGACCGCTATTAGAAAACTTTTTCTATCCATCTTGGTGATTCATGCAAGCAGATTCGAATCTATTCTCTTGCGTGGTAATCACGCAACAACCCATTCGGCTACGGCGACTGAATATATAGTAGCTAAGCAAATTTTAGTCCTATAGGTATGTGTCATAATTCATTCACCATTAAATAACACAAAGACTGCAACATGCAATAGAACAATAATTGAGTGCATATTCTGTATTTATTGACATACCGTTAACTGAAAGACATTCCTCAGCTCAAAATTGCAGTCATGTTTGTTTGCAGAAGGAATACTTCTCTTAATTTGTGTTAGTAGTTGCACGAAATGGCGACCAACCAGTGAAAACTAATGTTGTTGTGTTGCATTAATGGTTAACGGCTGTTAGTATCTTTATAAGTGATAAATTTACGACTGACTTTTATGTAATGTGCATATATGATATTTAAGCGTTTATATTTATTTAAGTACAACCATCCGTAAATTTACTCTTTAACCCGTTAATGCCTGTTGAGATTTGAGTTTTTTTTTGCAAAATATAATAATTTAACTAAATATATTTACAAAGCGAGACCAAATTACTGGTTGTTTTTGTTTCCAATACAAAAATTTAAGAATTGCAAAATAAAAAACAATATCGAGTCAGAAGTTATTAAAAAATTTGAAAAAATTATACACGAATTGCTTAAAATGCCCACGGAGCTTATCACAGCCATGTACGCGAAAGTCTTTATGTAAGGATTTTCCAATAACTGCCGCGCCACCCGTTGATAAAGAATACATTTTCATAAAAAAGCCATTTGCTGTTCTAAGAAAGTCGCATTCGAATTTGTTTTTTCGTTTCGTGTTTCGTTGTTAGCGGATGCGCCACCCACTTTCTGAAACCCAATACTTCAGTAAAAATATTGCTTACACTACCCATTGAGATGCCTAGAACTTCTACTAAATCTCTTTGAATCACTCGCCGATTTTTCAATACGATTTCCTTTATTCTTCCTACGATTTCTGGTGTTGTTAGGTTTTTGAACGTCCGTGACGTGGTTCGTCTTCAAAGCTTGTACGACGTCGTTTAAATTCAGCAGCCCATATTTCTACTGCACTAGTTGATGGCGAAAAACCCTTATACTCTTTCAACATTCATTCATAAATTTCCTTTGTTTTTAAACCTTCCAAAAATAAAAATTCAATCACTGCACGATACTCGATCTTTTCCTTTGTAGAAAATTCTATGACACGTCGCTACTAAATGGCGTGTAAACAAAGAATGAATTGACAGATTGAAGTGAAACTTCACGTACGTTCATATGAAGAGTGTACCAATATAACAGAAGAAATGGGCTAGTAGCAACGCCTTCTCTTATCGAACCGCAAAACTTATTGAACATCATAGTATACTAATTGACAGCCTAGCTGCGCTCATGACCTTAGACAGCCCCCAACCACTTCAGTAGTAGTCGAGTCCTCTAAATCTAGGCTGAACTATGTCGGTAGACATAATAGCTCGATGCTATCATGGATCCCGGGACACATGGGTATCGTGAGTAACGAGACCTCCGACTTCTTAGCTACCTCCGACTTCTTAGCTACGTTCTGCCACTTCCTTCTGCAGCCATCAAAGAGACGAGCAAACGGGTTACTTCAACCCACAAGCAAGATTGGCAGGCTGAGAGGGACTGCAGATGGACAAAACTGATGTTACCTGTCATGTCCGATCGACTGTCGTAAAGCCTTTCATTAAGCAGAAGGGACCGCAGACAGCTGGTTGGACGGATGACGGGCCACTTTCTATGGGCGAAGTGCATGGAAAAGGTAGCCATCTCAGACAGTGCACTCTGCCCAGCTTGTAAAGAGGAGGATGAGACGGAGGACCACTTCCTGTGCGTCTGCCCCGCCTTCGCTCGAATCAGGTTTGAGGTCTTTGGCACTGATAGGTTAAGAAGCGACTACCTTGAATTCTAGGCACCACAAAATCTACTCAGATTTCTTCGGAGATCGGGTAGATTTAAAGAAAATTAAAAGGGAATCCGAGTGTCAATAGACTTAATTGTGTCTGCGTGCTGCACTTGCTAGTTGTCCCGACAAAAAAAAAACAAATACTAATTAATGGCATGTCTTCAATTCCAAGGGCGGCTTGTAGATACAATAATGGTTACTAGGATAATAAATAATTATTCATATTTACGAATTTATTAAATCAAAAATATTTTAATGTATTTTTCTTTCTTTTTTACTTTCAGGTAAGTTCCTTTCCCTTTGCTAATTCAGTTCGGTGAGTTTATATGGCTATGAATGGTCTGCAATCAAAAAATGGCATAGCTACGCTTTATTAACGGTTCTTAATTTAATACTTTAATAAATTTTGTATACTAAATATATTTCATATAATTTTTTAAACAATTTTTCTCATATAAGTATAGTGCATTCTACAGCAAAAACCATATAAATGAAAACTCCAAATTTGTACAAAATTCACAAAATATTAACAATTTTACAACAATTACCGGCAAAAGTGTTTAGTCCGAATATTTAGAAAACTTCAAGGTATGCAGTTTTCTATCACATTTAATTATAGTATTATTAAGTGTAAGTTTTAGGATGCTCAAAATTCTCGTTGGCTTTTGAGAATTTCTTTTCGGCGAGGGGTTGAACATTTTCTTCCATAAACAAATAATGTTCTTTACAACCTATGTCAAAAAAGTTGTCAAAAATAAACGTGATTTTTGTTGTAGAATGAAAAAAATTTAAGAAAAAACGAATAGAACGTGGAAGTTCGTCGCGCTACTATTATTTTGAACATAAGTATTTATAATAAAAACTCGAACATCTGTCAGTATTGCAACAACTTGTGAATCTTCAAAATCTGCTTTATGCATATCCGCTTATCATGTCCAACAGATGCTCTGAAGGGGTACTTCTTCAGTCAAAGAATTTGCTTCTCAAAGTTATCTGAAGCTAAAGGAACTGAAGCTGTTTTGTTTTTTGTTCAATTCTCCAATTATCGAAAACACAGAAAAATTATTATCGCAAATTACTTGAAATTTACAAAACTATAAAAAATCATTTAACACAGAATTACAAAGGTTGCATTTTATACAATATTTTGCACCCAATAATGAAAACACAGCGAAATAATAATGAAAATGGCTTTATTGTCCTTCCAAATTTTCTCCTTGGAAGTCAATACACTTTTGCATACACCTGACCCAATTTTCAAAGTAGGTACCTACTTTTGCCACTCAGAAGTGGATACCTCCAAAACGAACTATTTCAGCATTGGAAACCATTGGCCTCGCATTTTATTGTTGTTCGGGAACAAAAAGAAAACATTACGTGCCAAATCAAGGCTGTTAGTCGGATGATCCTTTAAATCGATCTTTTGAGAGTTCAAAAACTCTCTTGCGTGAGTCGATTTGTGAGAGCTCGCATTGGCTTGGTGAAGGATGATTCGCCTTCGGCGGTTAGTTTTCCTTTATTCTTCGAATACTTCTGGTTAACAAATATTTTTGTACCACTCAGAATTGACTTAAGTTTCTTTAGTGGAACAGTTGCGACATGACCAGATTTTCCGAGAAAACAAGTGATCATTTATTTTGAGGTGCTTCTTCCGTAACATTTTTTGTTGGGTTAAGCTTGTCTTAGAATCCCATACTTTCTATTGCTGTTTCGTTTCCGGCTCATATGCATAGATCATCTTTCGTCGCCTATGTGTATTATGAAGTCATAGATGTACTTTGAGCCACGGCGGTAGAATTTCTTTAACATATCTTTACACCAATCGACACGAGTCCATTTTTGGGCAATTGCCAAATTATGCGGTATCCAATGAGAACAACTCTTCTTGGCGACCGAATGTTCATGCAATATTGAATGTATGCTGGTCCCTCTAATGTCTAAAGATACCTATACCTAGCGACATGACATATGACGATCTTGTGTTATCATTTGACACACAGCATCGATTTTTTCTGACACAACAACCGTTTTTGGAACTCACACTAACTAAGAGTGGTAAATACTTAAATGCCAAAGTCGAAGTAAGTTTATCGATTCACTCCTGTCAATTTTCCCGTGGATTTTCCTGTCTACGTCTTGGATGTGGCAAAACATCTCAATCAGCTCCAATAATTTCTGCCGAGTGGCCAAAGATGTGTGTGGCCTTGCATTGTCATGATGGAATACAATACTTTTTCGATTTGTCAATTCGGGCGGCTTTTCTTCAACTGCATTGTTTAATTCGTTAGTTGTTCAATGTAGATATCAGAATTGATCCTTCGGTTGGGTGGTAAGAGTTCAAAGTAGACACTTCCTTTGTAATTCCACCAAACTGATAACAAAACCTTCTTTTGATGTTTTTTGAGTTGGTTTACGATGTTTTCCGCTTGATATTCCCATTTGAACCCATTTTTCATCGCCAGTTATCGTTTTAAAAATGTATTGTTTTCATTACGTTTCTTTAGCAAATCACAGCTGTTAGTGCGTTGCGTTAAATGCGTTTCTTTCAGTTCGTGAGGAATCCATGTATCGAGTTTTTGAACATAGCCAAGTTGTTTTAAGTGATTTTCAATGCATGTATGTGACACATGAAGCTTCTCTGCAATCTCACGTGTTGTACCGTGACGATCTGAATCGATTATTGCTTTGATTAGGGCGTCATCAACTTCAACTGGACAACCAGAGCGCTTTACATCTTTGAGTGAAAAATCACCAGAACGAAATTTGGCAAACCAATTTTTGCAGCCGTTCTTTTAAGGCTTCGTCACCATAAACAGCACATAACTTTTTAAGAACTTGCGATGAGGTTTTCCCTTTGCGGAAATAAAAAAGCAAAATATGACGAAAATGCTCCTTTTGATTTTCCCTTTTTCAACGAACGCCAAACGAAAACTACGCAGCCGATCAAAAAACTTTTTTACTGATTGACAGCTGAATTGCCAACTATTAAATAACAAAATGTCTTTTACATTTATACTACATCTGTAAACCTAAAATTTCAACTGAAGTCATCTATGACTTAATCCGCAATTACTTAGTTGACAACCCAATAGAATGTCAGCGCATGTACATGCACATGTGCGTATATGTATTTGTACGAGGCGCGTTCAAAAAGTATCGCGAATTTTGAATTTTCGCAGGCTACGTGTATTCGAATTTCGATTTTTTTGTGGCGATATGTTGGTACCCATGTCTCTCACTCATGCCGACGAGTTCGGCCATTTTGAATGTTCAGCTAATTGTTGACAGCTGCTTTGCTTGCACCTATTTAAAAAGATGGCTCAAAAAACCTGTATCAAATTTCGTGTAAAAAACGTTATTAAGTGCGCGGAAGCATTTCGAATGTTCCGACCAAAGCAACGTCGTACGTAGCAAGCCCACTTTTGCCCAAGCTTTGTCAATACGTTTTGTGTTATCAGTCTTCTCAAAGTTTTGTTATTATTATTTATATATCTGATCATGGGCACTTCTAGTGTTGTCACCAAAGTTTGGCATAATATGCCATAACCATCTAAACGTTTTCATGTGTGACTATACCAAATTTAGCGCGGCAAAAATATTGAATTAAATACTTGGTACAACCAATTTTCGTGTGTCCCGGCGAATTCTTGGAAGGTCGTCCAAAATCAGTTGTTGTGCCAGGAAATATCGATGATGTGCGCCAAATGATGAAGCTACTTACATATCATCATGTGAGATTAAGGCATCCTTGGTCATGAATATGGCGAGCATCAATAAGATTTTGCCTTGTGCCAATTTAAAAAGCGCGTTGAAAACCCAACTAAACAAAATGCTTCGAAAATTTATTTAATGCAAAAGTGTATTTATCATCATGGAGAATACTTTGAAAAATGTTTTCCAAAAAGAGCAAAAGTGTATTTATCATCAGGAGAATACTTTGAAAAACGTTTTCCAACCACCAATGTTCATTTTGCCATTATTAGGACAGAAATAAAAATAGCAGCCCTCGTAACCCGTTATAAATATTCAATAGTAATTTGCATTATTTTAAAAAATGTGTTGAACATTTCTGTTTCTATTTCACTGGCAACCCTACAGAGAGGGAGTAGCCAGCTGATATGAATTTACGTGAAAAATCAACTCGGCGCAGATTTCAGCGGACACGTGTACAACAGCAGATGCGTTATGCGGTGATGAGTTTTCACTTACATGGGACTTCCCAAGACTCATTAAACACGTAGCAGCAGTAGAACAAAAACAACAAGAGCCATGTATTTTATTTTTGCTTTTGGTCAATAAAATGTCAAAATCTATTACCAAAAATTGATAGTTTAGGGTAATTTAAAAAAGTAATTTTAAGTTTTTCTTAAATTTCAATTGCAACCCTGCTGCTGCTACCTGTTTAATGCGCTTTGGGATGTCCATAAATCTGTTTGCGCCAGCTAAGAGCTTGTGCGGGTTGACGTTGGTGGGTAACCGGGCTATTAGTCTGTGTATGCACTGCAGCTGTTTACTGTCTGTCTGGATGTGCGCAGTTGCTAACGTTTTGGAGAATTAAGCAATTTTCATTGGCGCGCCACATGCAGCAACACCAAATTGTCACGTTCACAACAACAGCCTTGAGGAAATTGTTTCAGCGTAGAAAGATACCTACCATCATAGAGTATTATGAATATATACATAAGTATGTGCATATGTTTGTTATTGTTGAACATTTAATACATATTGTGTACCAGAACGTCCCTGGTTACGTTGTTGTTTTATTTATTTATTTACTTTTTTTTTTCTTTTACCTGTTTCACTGGTCACTACAGCCAGTGACTATTGCACATTTGCTGTCGCCTGCCTCTGTGCGTAGTTCCTAAATTAATTTATGTACGACTGCATGTGCATAAATTCCTCTGTAAATACGTATTATATATTTATTTATCTACATATGTATATATGCGAGTATAGTGGCGCGTAATTGGCAAAACCTGTTCTTTGACTCTTCGCGTCGATGCTGTTGTTGTGCGACTGTCGATTGTCGCCAATAGTTTACAACTTCTCTCATACCTCCTCTGGGCTAACTCATTGGATATGTTTTTCAAAGAATGCCAAAATGACTAAAATGGTTTTCTTTCCATGTTCAACAAATACCAAGCTCATTTATCGGATTTGTTTGCTTTACTCTGCGTAAGATTTCAGTAGGCTGCATTTATTTGTGACGCATAGAAGTATCGGGTATACGATTATCTACGTTTTTTAAGCAAAATGTTAAGATTTTCGAGCTTCAAAAAGGTACCGCTACTCATACCACATACACTTATTGTGGGTATTGCGGCTTAAGAGATTTAATGGCAATTAAATAAATGACTCTGCGACTCAAGCGCATTGGCAATGTACAGAGACTTCCGAAGAGACATCCAAAGGTTACTTTACAGAACCATCAAGAAAATTGTAGGAATTTCCATTTGATTTTTATCTAGGCAATTGAGTAGTAAAGTCCTCTCTCGACGAACAAAACTAACACTCTACAAGGCTCTCATTATGCGCGTCCTAACGTATGGCGCAGAAGCGTGGACGATGACAACCATCCGATGAAGCGACGCTTGAAGTGTTTGAAAGAAAGATTCTGCGTAAGATTTTTGTACCTTTGTACGTTGGCAACAACGGAAGAATTAAAATTAAATATTATTATTGAAATTGTATATTAAACTACGCACCGCCGTAGCCGAATGGATTAGTACGTAGTAACCATTCGGGAGTGCATACATAGGTTCAAATCTCCGTGCATGAAACAGCAATTGATAGAAAAACATTTTCTAATAGCGGTCGCCCCTCCATTCGGAGTCTGCTTAGAATTGTAGGTCCCTCCATTTGTTCAACAACATCACGCCACAAATAGAAGGAGGAGCTCGACCAAACGCCTAACAAAAGTGTAAGCGCCAACCAATTTACGCATCTGGCAACCAATGGGAAACTTCTAATGTCAGATGACGAGCAGTTGGAAAGATTAACAACCTTCTAATCGAAGGGAACGAACCTCCCAGCAACACTTTACTTCAACTGCAGGTGAATTCTCGCAATGAAGCCGATGTGCCCAACATTGAAAAATTAAGGATGTCATCAAGGTGGTACTAAACAACTGTCGGCATTGACGGAATTCCCGCCGAGTTTTATAAATGCCAGTCCGCACAATCTGCCTCACTTTTTTGCCCTCTTAACCGAGCTGTTTAGAATAACAAAAAGGCGATTTGCAGATCTGCGACAACTGGCGTGATATTTGTGTGCTCCCCACTGTGGCAAAAATCATAGCAAGAGTGATCCTTGAGCGAGTAAATACAGGCTTTATGCAATTCCATATGTGCAGAGCAGGCGGGCTTTCGACCGGGTTCCTCGCGTACTGATCACATTAATACGCTACGAAATATCGTCGAGCAGACTTCATGGGGTATTTGTAGATTTAATGAAAGTTTTTGACGGCGTTAAGCTGAACTTGATTTGGGGGGCTTTACGACGAAGAAATGAGCCTGATAAAATTATATCTTTAATAAGGGCAACATACGAAGGAGCTTTCTGCCGCGTGCTACATAAAGGGATGTCCCTTTTGATATACAAAGCGATGTTCGCCAAGGATGTATTCTATCACCTTTCCTTATTATTGGCGATGGCTTGGAAGCTGCAAAACCAAAAGTAAGCACCGATGGAAACGCTATATAAGAGGGCAGGCTTTCAGTGAAATTTAATGGGCGAAGAGCAAATTTACCAAAAACTTTTTAGAATAGTATTTGACCAACTTCCTACTTGCCTCATTAGATAGTCGCAAATTGAGATACTATCCGTACAAAAAGTGAGGGTGAGCATTATCCAGCTGATTCTTATTTATCTGTTCGAAACTTTAACTACAAAAATAAAAGAAAGTAAATCGTAGAATCCTTGGCCTGATTTGTGACTAGAAAACACCTCGGCTGTCCTAAAATGCATTCATTGTTCGTGACGATTTGGCCAGATCCAATAGTTTTCGTATTCGGCCGCTTTCCGTTAAAAATATCTCCGTTTCGCGTTAGAAGATGCATACATAAGTCTTTGTTATCAACGACGTCAATCAGTTTTCTATTATTTTCTATAAAGAAATCGACATAAGCATTTCCTTTCCTCCCAAACTTAAATAAATTCTAATTTATTCAAGGAAATGATTTGAAATACATATAATATAATATGTATGTGTGTACGTAAGTAGTTTCAATAAAGAACACCTGCCATAAAAGCGGATACAAGCTGGAAATTTCCCTCACTCACATGTAGTTTGTATCCTGTGCAAGCACACATGTGCTAGTCCTTACAAACATACAAGCCACCTATGTATATACATATGTACATACTTAGAGGCACAAGTAAGGCAGATTTGGCTCTTCTTGTGCATCTGGTTCCGCTTATTCGGGCTCAGTTTTTTTCATTACTTGAGAGTAATCATTTTTAAGTATTTCACATATCAAATAACTAGTGGGAGGAAGGAAGGAAATATTCTATAAACACACAAATATAAATCTTAAATAGTAAATATTTAAACGGAAGCATCTGCTTCATAGGAGAATTGTAGTTGTTTTTTGGTTAACAAAATAAAAGGTGACCAGATAGCAATGATAGTTTTTTCAATTGTTGTGTTTTGGTAGCTAGCAAAATTACCATTCGCGTCCCTCTGTTGGCAAAATTACGAATGGCATTTGTAAAAGAAATTGCCGTTGTTCCAGCGAGCACGTCCCCCGAGTGTTCGACAAAGCATCAATACCCTATGATCAGAAGGTACCGGGAATGTTTAATTTAAACGAAGCTGGGACAGTTAGACACACATCTGTCACTTTTTAGCGCCATCGGATCATTAGTGTCTACCCAGCCGACCGGAAATGTGGGCAAACAATTCTTGGATTTTGCATGATAACGCGCCACAACACCGAGCCCAAATTGTGCTGACTTGCTTGACCAAATACCAAGTAAATACCATCGTGCAAGCACCGTATTCACCTGATATGGCCCCGTGTGACTTCTTTTTGTTTCCCAAGTTGAAGTTACCACTTCGTGGAAGGAGATTTCAGTCGGTAGATGAGATCAAAGGGAATGCGACGAAGAAGAATGCGACCCCTACCAGGGGTGTTTGAAGGACTAAGTTAAACGTAGGCACATGTGTGTTGCTTCATACGGGTCATAGTTTGATCAAGATAAAATAAATTTGCCTGATATTTAACTCTGTTTTGTTTTATTTAAACATTCCCGGTACTTTCAGATCATAGGGTACATCCACAAAGATTGTCTGTTTAGTGCAATTTATGGCATGGCGGCATCATTAGAACTTATTTCTTTTTTTTTATGAGAAAAGAGGCACCACCAATGGTGCTCTGTAAAGAGTGATAGATCCCAGCTATGATTTCAAGAAGACGACGCTACATTCCATACAAGCCACGCTTCAAGCTGTGTTATTCCAAATATAATGGCATGTCTACACAAGAGTACGATGACGACCTAATGCACTTGGTACACTTATTCTTCTTGGTACCCTTCCCCGCCTCATCCAGATCCGACATAAATATGACTGTGATCGGATAAAGGCCACTCCGACTTTTTATATTTTAAAACTAAATTTGCGGCCGTTCGTCTGATATTACTTGTTACACTTATAGTACCTCCCATTATGAGTTTGTTTAATTCCAAAAATTAACAGGCAGCCCAAATTAAATTTTACTATATAAAAGAAGCGCGGGTATATAAAGGTGGCTCTACACCGAATATCTTCTATCTTGTTCTATCACTTTTTTACTTGTTCTATTTACATTTATTTTTCTATCGTTCCTATCTGGTCACCCTATACTAGGTTAGGTTAGGTTTTTGTGGGAGCCGGCTTATAGTAGCCCACTCAGGCCATGTAGGTCCATTGTGGTAATACGTGTAACACGGAAACCTTACTGTTTATTTTTCATGGAACCAGTTACACTCTGTTATGAAGCGTAGGATAGTTCCGAATAGTTCCGCAAGAGAGTCAAAATGGTATTTTCCCAACAACCTTGCTCTACTCTTAGTTAAAACTGGACAATTACAGAGGAAGTTTCCTCCTTTTTTTTCCTCTTCCTCGGCTCTACAACTTATGCAGTATTTATGCGATAATACTCCTAGTCTAGAGGAGCACCTACTTAAGGGGGGGTAACGTTTTTAAATTTTTTTTTGTGCATTTTTTTTTATTTGATTTTTTAAATGAACAACCTTTCAAGAATATTCTGTGAAAATTTCAGATGAATCGGAGCAAAACTTACAAAGATACAGCCATGTAAGTGTTGCTACCTACCTGGCTCAACCGCGCGCCATTTGTACTTTAAAGCGTTTTTCCCACAACTTACGTTTTCAAAGTCGGTGCCCCTCATAACTTTGAAACTACTGCACCGATTCTTTTGAAATTTGGAACACTTTTTCTGTAGATGTTTTACAAGGTAACGCCGAAGAGTTTTTTTCGAATTTGTTGATACTTTTGTTTTTACGGTAACTAATTCAGCGATTTTTTACGCGAAAATCGTGTTTTTGACTTTAACGTGTTCCCAAAAATCGAAAAAATTTTAATTTCAAAAAACCCTCTCGGCATTACCCGGAAAAAACGATTATCTAACGAAATAACTTTGGTTTTTTGATTTCAGATGATTTAACACCGAGTTATGAGGGGCACCGCAAAACTACTTTTTTTTGAGATGCGTCCGAATAATTTCTGCCATTGCCGTATTTTTAAATATTTTTGGATGAAAATTTCACAAAATATACTTCAAATGCTATAGTTTTATGTAGTAAAAGATTTGACGAATAAATTTTAACTGTGTCATCAAAGAAAAATCATAAAAATGTGCCTTTTTTTCCATGAATTAACGTTACCCCCCTTAACAGCCATTGACCGGTGACACAAGCCACGAGCTTCGAGATGTTCTCTCTTGAGAGGTTAAGCAATTCTTCTGACCTTTTCTAATGTATTTGCAGCCAAATTAGACTGATTCTAAAACACGTATTTTCTTCTCTGCATGACCTATTGACCTCCCGGAGGATATTAATTTGTATACTTAATTTGCAAGTGGAACTCCAATATTACCTCTGTTTTCAAGCAGTGGATGATTAGTACCCGTTCTGGCTAGAAATTTCCTTCAATATTTCTATGACCCGGAACTCATATAAGGCTGGCCTCGAAGACGGTGCTAATATCATTTAGAGCCACCAGGCATACCTGAGCAACCTTTAATCTTAGTATAACGGTCTTCCTTGATTTGATGGCCGCCTGGCGGTCCGAGAAGATATTTATCGGGGAGATAATTCTAATCTAAAACATAGTTCTTTGGACCTTGCTAAGCAGTTACGTATGACTTGCCTTTGGCTTGATGGCCACGACACAAGTATTCCATATAGTAAACTAGGTCGAACTACCGAAGTGTAAAGCCAGTACAAAGTGTTCATCCCCATTTGATTCCGACCGCTTTTTTGCATGAGTGCAATGCAATGTTGGCCTTTCGAACCCTATTCGCAATATTAGATATTCACGTAATTTTCCTGTCTAATATGAATCCTAAGTATTTACCATTCTCCTTCAAAGGAATCTCCACACCCTTGAAAGTTAGTGGGGAGATTGTGGGCAGTCCATGTTTCCTTGTAAAGTGAATTAGTTTAGTTTTATCGGGCTTTATCCCGAGTCCCCTACTCTGTCTAGTTACTAAGAATATCCATAAGTGAGTGCGGTCTTCAACCGCGATTGCGAAATCATCAAGCGTAAGCTGTTGCGGAGCAAGTGCCTCTCTTTAGGGTCAGCAGCAAGGAGTTCACTGCTAAAATCTACTAACGTAAATTTATATTTTTGAAGATCATTTGGCGTATTAGGAAAGCAAGACTTCTGTGGACCTTTCAGACCTTGCAGGATTTTATGTAGATCCTTCTATCTATAAATAACCTAAAATTAGGTGATATTATTATTTCACTTATTTCGCAGTTCATTTTGAAACATCCATGTAAGTGCTCTGAAAGGCTTAGTATATAGTGAAATCTTGTTAAATCCATTTGGAATTTTGGAACCCGCTCAACGGCTTCCCGCCTAACTAGCGAATTGCAAAAAATAATGGACCAAATCACCAGCTGTAGATCCACGCCATTAATTGCGATTCCATTAATAGATTTGTAGCTCCATATTCTACTTCCAATTCAACTTAGGTGTCCATATGACCGTCAAATTAAATATATTCGATCCTGCTCGAGACGATTTTGCAGAAGTTGAGTAATACAATCGCCTTCTGTCGGGCAGAGTAGATAGTCAATGATTGCCGGTTAAGAATAGAATTGTTCAGTCAATAGGTTCACTGATGCCTCGCTTTGTAACAAAAATTTCTAAACACAAATAAATTATTTCGTGGAATAGTAAAGCAATAAATGTGCCACCCAAATGCTATACACATACCGATGAGTGTTTTGTTTGTCTGTATGTAAGGCGGGCAACAGCTGCGCTTTGATTCAATCGCATTACTTACGATCAAATAACAGAGATTTGAAAACAATTACTGCTGACAATGCTATTGAAGAATCTACCGAAATACTCAGAAATCACTTGCGCTTGTTAAAGTCTGTGTGTGTAGATGTGTGTGATATTCAGTAAAGATTGCTCATTGCCAGTGCCACTACACTACTATATGTACATACATGCCACAAGCACTTCCACCTCCGCCACCTACACATCTTCAATACATCCATACATACTCGTAGTGCAGTGTCATTGCCAATGCCGCATCAGCAGCCTCAAACTTGCGCCTATAAAATGCATGCTTTAATTACATTTACACAAAACTATGCACATTTTCTTTACATATATATATGTATATATGTATGTACAATTGTATGTATGTATGCATGTATGTATATAGTTTTACGTATGCAACCGCAATTATTTTTGTAGAATTCGAGAAGAGATACCGCTCGTTCGATGGCTTCTCCATAACTTAGTTGTTGTAAGAGCATAAATACATTTGTTGCATTGAAAAAGATTAATGGACCAACACACATTGATTCAATTTCGTATATGTAGTAAATATATGGATATACATCACGCATATGTTTGTATGCAACCCTGCTGGAAAATATTGAATTATGACCGTTAGCTTAAAGTTTACCGCCCAATATTTGCGAGTTAACCTCTGAGCAAATAAATTTATGCGTTGAAATTAACTACAAATTCAAAGATAAAATCTATTTTCAAATGATGCAAATAATTCGGACATAAGAGTGAATTGGAAATTGTAGGTTTAAGTATAATAAGTGAACTGAACAAATAATTTTGCGATTTATTCAATATTGAAAATTTAGATATTGAGTTGTTTAAAGTAAAATATCTTCCGTCGTTTTCAATACTTTTATAATTTAATTTTAATTTTTAGGATATAAAAAATAAAAAAATGTTTGAATGTAACAAAAAACTTTCGAGAAAAAAATTTCGAAAAAAAGAATTTGGAAAAAAAATTTTTTTCGAAATATTTTTCGAGATTTTTTTTAAGTTTTTTATGAGAAAAAAAACTTTTTTTCTTGAAATTATTTTTTTTTTGTAATTATCGAAAAATACTATCGATCAGATATGTTTCTTATTTTTCCCATCAATAAAAAAAAAAAATTTAGAAAAATAATTTTGGGAAAATTTTGAAAAAAAAATTTTTTTTTTTAGAAATTATTGAAGATACCATCGCTCAGATATGTTTTTTATTTTGTCAATCAATAACCGAGACTAAGCTTAGTAATCCCTGAAAGTTTGTGAAAGAAATTGTGGAATTCCCTTAACCTTTCAACGTCCGTTTGCAAACCAATCATCCCATCCCTACGTAAATTATTACACATTTACAGTGAGGTGCTATTACTGGCACTGAGGTCATATAACCACGAGTAAAGGACCATCTGAGATGCAACAACCAGACGAAGACTGGAATAGCTCAATAGATGTCATAATTATGTTCGGGATATTTCTAAAACGACTTGTTTTTCAAGCAAACATATGTATATACTAATCTACTCTTACAGTACACATTCGCATCAATACATTTGACACCGAATTTCCCTTCGATCCTACAAGAAGCTTCCTCGATACCAAGGCCGAACTGTCATACACCAATTTAGACTTGAAATTTTCGGAACGCAATAACAGAAATAAAAAAATTATTGGGAGGTTGAATTAGTTTTAAAGGTTTTTTTTCGAAGATTTGGGGCTTTATTGTGAAAAAACGGTACATAATATTTTATTCGAAGTATTGGCCATCGCTAGCTACAACTTTCGCCCATCTTTCGGGCAATTTCCGGATGCCGTTTCTCCAAAATTCTGGCCGCTGCTTGGCTATCCATGACTAAACCCATATTTTGGTAGCCTCGTACGAGGAGAACCGCTGGTCTGCCAAATCGAGACTCATATGCCGGAACAAATGATAATCGGAGGGAGCTATGTCTGGACTATACGGCGGGTGGGGTAACTCTTCCCAGCCAAGCGTTCCAAGGTATTTTTTGACAGGTTGAGCAACATGCGGCCGAGCGTTGTCATGTTGCAAAATAACCTTGTCGTGCCTTTTTACCGTTTCCGGCCGTTTTTCTTTCAATGCCCGGCTTAAACGCATCAATTGCAGTCGGTAACGATCCCCCGTGATTGTTTCGCCCGGTTGGAGCAGCTCAAAATATACGACGCCGACTTGATCCCACCAAATGCAGAGCATGATTTTCTTGCCGTGAATATTCTGCTTGGCCGTCGACGTTGATGCGTGGCCGGGCAAACCCCATGATTTTTTGCGTTTTGGGTTATCGTAGTGGATCCATAATCCATAAACGGCATTTTCTGAAATATTATTTTGCCAAGTTTACGTGCTGCTTATGGGAAAAAGAGAAGTATCGCGACTGCACTAGGAGTGCGGTTCGATATCATCGTATTTTCCTACAGGGTAGGCCGTAAAAAATAAGTTCGTCTGTTAAGTTTTTTCTGGCGCACGCCACAAAATTATACCAGACAATACATTTGAGTAAGCCGCGCGCTCTGCCATGCCACACTTGCTTCTATGGGTAAGCCATCTATGTATGTATGTATGTACGAGGACAGATGGAGCAGCTGGCAATCATACCATATACATCTACATACATATAGCACACACACATACGAATATAGATGTTGAAATCTACCAAACTCCCAATACCGTCTTCGCCGTCAGCTTGGATTCTGCTTATTCTTATTCTGATTTTTTTTTTTACTTTTTTTGTAATTTTTAATCCATAGACATATGCCCCTTATTGTTTTTGTAGCACAGTGCCTCTGTACGCGTTTTTGCATTTTTTTAAGTAGCAGATGTGTGAACAATTTTCGTTTCGCATGTCAGCATTTACAACAAAAGCAAAACAGGACTAGAAGTGGATATATTGGAATTTAGTGTATTTGGCATCACTGGCACCAGAGGAATGTTGAAACATACATTTTTGCATACGAAATTTTCAATTCTTAATGCCATATTATTTTCCTGCACTTTGCGCCTTTGTTTTAAATGCAACATTTTCAGGGCATATATTAACGTTTATTAATGAATTAGAAAACTGTTGGTTACTACCAACACATACATATGTATGTGTAACGAAAGTCAGAAGAGGTTAAACACCTTATAACCAGCTTCATCTGCTGCCATGGATTTCATCGACGCATCAACGAAATATTAAATACCCAGCGCTCAATTCACCTAGAAGCGCTCCATTGGTGCTTTCGGACAAGGTGAAATAACTAAGTCTAGATCTCGATGGAAGACTTACGTGGCAGTCCAACAAAGCAGAAGATAAGGAATTCAATAGACACCTTATATGGGTGTAGGGTTGATATTGGCAAAAGATAGGAACTTCCGCCTAGAGTGGTATTTAGCTTTATAGT
The DNA here is from genome assembly GCA_037575425.1 of Anastrepha fraterculus. Classification (NCBI taxonomy): domain Eukaryota; kingdom Metazoa; phylum Arthropoda; class Insecta; order Diptera; family Tephritidae; genus Anastrepha; species Anastrepha fraterculus. The sequence continues at coordinate 45,287 of JAYXIM010027242.1, forward strand.
ACTATTATTATTATCATGGCTGACAAATGGGTTAAGTGTGACTACCATTCGGTAGTGCCCGGTTCGGAACCTCGGGTATAAAGCACAAACCAACGACAGTTTCCATCTTTTGGTATGATTTTCCGAATTCAATGGGTAACGCACAACGCTACAGATCGAATTTCTTGAAGGTCGTCCAATCGCTTTCTGTGACTAAATAAATGCGTGGCGCGCGCGAAATTATATCGAAAGATCGCTATGTGATCATGATATTGTGGCTGTTTCTTCATTGGTTTCACTCTTATATTATTGAGTGTTGAGTATTTATTCGAATTGGATACCTTACCAAAGATATGTTACACAAAATTACTAACCTGTTTATCGAAATTCTTCTAAAAGATCGTAACTGGCAACAAATCATGAGCCTATGCGAAACTAAACAGCAGTCGGCTGAATGGGTTTTTGGAGACGAGCCAGGTACCACAAAAATTGTTCTAGATTGAAGCACTGCGAAGAAAATTATCGCCTAGTGATTTATGGACATTCAAAACATCGAATTTATGGGCAATCCACTAATTGTACAATACTGATTTGGCAGTCATTGATTTTTTAATTACTTTCGCAGACCAAAAATATGTTTCAACGCCCGAATAAGTCGTAGATGCATTCAAATTACTAGTTTCGCAGTTACCTCAATCGGAATGGGAAAAGTGCTTCAAAAATGAGTTCAAGTCGTTAACAATGTAGTAGTTTTCGGTAATAAGTACTAATTTTTACTTGTATAGCTCAAAAAATAATAAGCAACCCTCGTATAAATCCCCAGTCACAGTTATAACTGCAAGAAAATTCGTATCGAACTTCAGTTATGTATGTAAAGCAGTGTTTTCCATACGTCGAGAGCAGGATCGTTGAATTGCCTAGCAGCTTTCGGTTTACTCGTAATGAGATCTCAATATATGGCCATATACTTACTTATCTATGATATTGACCATTAAAATTGATATGTAGCGGAACGCAGCCAAAGAAGGGGCAACTCGGGACCATGTAATATGGAGATTGCATACGAGGAGTGCCGACCCCAATTAAGGGACAATGGTGTCAATCAAATTTATAGCATTTTTCAGGAAGCATTGGACAATGAGATCGCAGTACTGTTTTCAGAACTTTGGTGTAGATCTTCTTGTTCTTAAGCTAATTAACAACCTTAATTTTTGTAAATTTCTTAAAGACATTTAGTTTAGGTAATTATTAGTTTAAGTAAACTTCTAGCTTCAGACCCCAGATGTCATAGCTTTAAGTTCATTTTTTTTTAACAATTTTTAAATAAATCAATAAACAAAATACTAGCGTTACGAAAATCAATACCGCCATTCCTCAAGGGAGCATACTTAAGCTGCAATTAGTGATGCCGTAACCATAACGCAATAGGCGTAACCATAACCATAGCCGCAACATTACAGTATTTGTCAGCAAAATAGCGACATTTTCAAATGACACGTGTGTACGCGCTGTTGGTGAAGATGAGAATGTAAACAGCCAAGAATGAGAGATTTACAAGGTTTACTCTTTAATGGTGAAAAACAAAATTGTGAGGGGAACTTTGGCTGTCACGTCATTGGCAACGAAGTGTCATAGGATGATTTTTTCCTATACCACCAACACAATCTCCGTTTTTGTTTTGTAAACACATCCCAAGTGACGTCAACTCATCAGCTGGTTCTGTCAAATCCGATAAGAGTCGAGTAATAGTCTGCTAAATAGCACACCTCTAAAAATCACCATGGCTATCAACCGCAAAGTTACAGGCATCGAATTGGACTAGACATGGAATATAACTCAATAAAATTATATCGGTACACGCAAATTTTATAAATAAAAATATTATTTAAAACCCTGTTCATATATTTTCTGTAAACATTCCGCATGCTTGCACCGCAAAGTACTTGGCCACGACATTAGACATTAAGTTTAAGTGCAAGGAGCATGGCAAAACGAAAGTTCTTCTTCTTAATTGGCGCGATAACCGCTTACGCGATTTTGGCCGAGCTTAACAAAACGCGCCAGTCGTTTCTTTCTCGTGCTAACCGGCGCCAATTGGACACACCAAGTGAAGCCAAGTCCTTCTCCAACTGATCTTTCCAACGCAGAGGAGGCCTTCCTCTTCCTCTGCTACCACCAGCTGGTACCGCATCGAATACTTTCAAAGCCGGAGCGTTTGTATCCATTCGGACGACATGGCCCAGCCAACGAAGCCGCTGGATCTTTATTCGCTGCGCTATGTCTATGTCGTCGTAAAGCTCATACAGCTCATCGTTCCATCGCCTGCGATATTCGCCGTTGCCAACGTGCAAAGGTCCAAAAATCTTACGCAGAATCTTTCTCTCGAATCGTCATCGTCCAAGCTTCTGCGCCATACGTTAGGACGGGCATGATGAGAGTCTTGTAGAGTGTTAGTTTTGTTCGTCGAGAGAGGACTTTACTGCTCAGTTGCCTACTTAGTCCAAAGTAGCACTTGTTGGCAAGAGAGATTCTACGTTGGATTTCAAGGCTGACATTGTTATCCGTGTTAATGCTGGTTCCTAAATAAACGAAGTCTTTTACAACCTCGAAATTATAACTGTCTACAGTGACGTGGGTGCCGATACGCGAGTGCGCCGACTGTTTGTTGGAAGACAGGAGGTACTTCGTTTTGTCCTCGTTCACCACCAAACCCATTCGCTTTGCCTCTTTATCCAGTTTGGAGAAGGCAGAACTAACTAACTTGAAATTTAACCACTCTTTACATAAAATTGTATTGACTTATTGGCAGAACTTCAAAGTTGCGTATCCAAAATAAAACTTTAACCTACTATATAATGAAAACACTGGACCTAGTGGTAAACAATGTCTAAAAATTCAGAAATTACTAAAACAACTATTTCTTGTTAGTTTTAGTTAATAATATAAAATGTTTTTATTATTTTAATGTTTCAATAAAATAAAATAAAATAGAAGGCAAATACGAATTAACATGGGGACCAAAGCACGTATGTATGTATATGGAAATTTTGCGAATTAACAGATTTTTACGAATTATTCAGATTCCACTGCATATAGAGCGTACCCATGGCGTGGAATCCAAAGTTGCCCTCAAAAAAAATTTTTCCACAATACCTATGAATCTATGATCCTTGTATCCAGCAAGGACTGTCACTTCAGTAGCATTCGCCGTACATGTACATATGGGGAGTGGTTATGCTGCTACAACAAAAACAACTGCATTTAGAAAAGTTTCATCCTCTGTCCTCTTTCTTCGTGGAGGAAGATACTTCTAAACATGCCATGTTAATGTGAACAGTAATGAAGAAAACATTTACTTTTGTTCGGTTTTGTAAGCGCAGCTGGAATCAGCTGCAACTTTAAACCAAAGAAATGAGAAAATAGATTATTTCAGCTAAGAAAGCAACAGATTACCACTGAAAATGTGTATTGCTCAGTAGCAGCTGTTATCAACGTATTGAGGATCATACTGAGTAGGGCGCCAATAAGAAAAAGTTGTTTGTAAACTTGCATTTGGAGTGCGGATTTAATAAAGGAAAACCTAACCAAACCCCGAATGCTCGCGGTAAAATAAAATAATAATAATATAAAATTAGATTAAAGTAAAATATAATAAAACAATCTTGAATTATTGGCAACTGGATAGGCAACAATTGTCTACTTCGAACTTTTAAATTTATTTTTCTTAATTTTTTTATTTTGTGTTTTAAAATTGATTCAATAAAATAAAAAAAATGCTTTTCAAATTTTGCGAGTACGAAGTAGAGAATACTATTTAGAAGTAAAATATATTTTAATACTACTTTCCCAATAGAAATAGCAACATTTTTCCAGTTTTGCTTGTAAAATAAAAACTTAAGCGTTTTTTCTAGTTCTATGGCTCAGAGACAAAAGTAAAAAATAAATTTATTAATATTTATTAATATTATTAAACGCTCGAACCGTCGCTGACCAAAAATTGCTTTTATGAGGTCTGAGCTCTTCCAAAGATGCGAATTTTACCTCCGCAATTATGGCAACGAGCGCCTCGCAATAATCCGATTTTTTTACATCTCGCTAATTTGCGCCCACGCCCCGACGGAAGAGAAGGACCATGCGACCAAAGATTCCTTCTATGAGCGCTTGGAACGTTCCTATGAGCGCTGCCCCCGCCACGACATAAAAATCGTGTTTGGCGACTTCAAACCCAAACTCCTTTATACATTTTTATTTTTTTCGATAGCAAAATATTGCCGAGCACACCAAAATTCGTCTATGACTGTATCTGTCAAAACCAAAATATATATGCCGCAGAGTTGAAAATGTGGACACATGTTTAGGGTATGAAAAGTGAGAAAATGGAAAATAAAATGAAGGCTGCGCGCATAATTTCAAAAGCCACCTTACTTATTGAACACACCTCGTATGCTAATAGCACTATTCGACAGTGCTTCATCATAGCCATTTCCGTTATTGCTTCTCCACTTTTATTATCTTCATCACTTTTTCCTTTTCTCATTTTATACTTCTACCGTTTTTATACCCGGGCTTATAATTATGTTCCCATAACGATTGTATGTAACAGTATGTAGGAATCAAGATAGATATAGACATATATATGTATACCAAAATGCTCAGAATAATAGCAAACGTCGATTTAGTCATGCCTGTCCGTCTGTCCGTCTATGCGAGTACACGATAATTCGAGCAACTTGGTACACATATTTCGCCTCGTCCAAAGTTTTCGTTTCGAAAATGGGCGAAATCGGTCATTAACCGCTAACCACACTTATCTCCCACATAACGGTAATTTTCAAAAACATATATCTCCCTTATTGGCAAAGCAAAATTATTCACGTTGGGTTCAAATGATGAACTCAAAAAAGAAAAATTTCGGAAAATAAGCGGTAACGCGCCTCATCTAGATGCGGCATGATTATTAACTTTTTTTTATGTGTTAAGACTAAATTTCCGTCCGTCCGTCTATAACTCTCATTGCCCAAGAGTTTGTTTCATTCCAAAAATTAACAACCAGCCCAAATTAAATTTTACTAAAATGTACGCTTGTATAGAAAAATCGGCCCGAACCGAATTTAGCATTTCTTACTTGTTTATTCTTTAATTACTTTTATGTTCTCTTCTTATTCTTCACTGGTCTCGCTCAGCTCGACAGCACATTTAGGGTGTCTTCTTAGTTGCGGCAGGATAGCACGCACGAGTACATTTTAAACAATGACGTTTGTAAATTAGGGTGCGCCTTCGCTTTTGGTTCATAAGAAAGTTAGAAAAGTTAGTTTGCAATGAATATAGGTTGGCCAAAAAGTCTTGCGGTATTTTTATTGAATTTTCAATTGTTCATAAAATTGGTTATAATAATGCGATTTAAGTCAAATATGCGCCGTTTTGTTCGATGACGAGTTCCCAACGAGATGCCAACTTCATAATGCCCCTCTTATAGAAGCTCGCTTCCCTATTGTCAAAAAACTAGGAGAGCCAATTTTCACAGGGCTCTCTTGTGGACAACTTCCGACTACCAAGCTCGTTCGCCATGGACAGAAATAGGTGGTAATCACTTGGTGCGAGATCCGGACTATACGGTGGATGCAAAAGAACCTCCCATCCGAGCTCCCGGAGCTTCTGGCGCGTCACCAAAGATGTGTGTGGCCTGGCGTTGTCCTGATGGAAGACAATTCGGCCTCTGTTGATCAAAGATGGCCTCTTCTGCATGAGTGCTGCATTCAAACGGTCCAGTTGTTGGCAGTACAGGTCCGACCACGACCACGACCGTTTGCCCTTCACCTTATCGTAAGTGACCCGTTTTTCATCGCCAGTCACCATTCACTTCAAAAACGGGTCGATTTTGTTGCGATTCAGAAGCGATTCGCATGCATCCATACGGGCAAAAATGTTTTTTAGCTTCAAGTCGTGTGGCACCCATACATTGAGCTTCTTTTTGAATCCAAGCTTCTTCAAATGGTTTATAACGGTTTGATGACTCATGCCCAGCTCTTGGCCGATGCTACGGCTGCTACTATGCCGGTCTCTTTCGATCAATTCAGCGATTTTATCGCAATTTTCGACGACAGGCCTTCCGGACCGTGGCGCATCTTCGATCACCTCTGCACCAGAAAAGAGCTTTCCAAAAAGCTCTAGCGTGAACCGATGCGACGAATACAACTAGAACTACACGCTTGCAAAGACAAGCTTGCGGAAATACCGAAAGACTTTTTGGCCAACCTTTATTTACAATTTCAGCGAATTTTGTTGACCAATACGGTTTGGAGGTTGAGTTAAAATAGTGTATACTTGGAAACCATATGCTTAGCTTAGAAAACATTGATAAGTATGATTTCGATGATATCTCAAGAGTAACGCGAATAATGTCATACTTTCTAAAAAAAGTTTTTTTTATAAAGAAAACTTCCAAAGCCTTTCTTCAATGCCCATAAATTTTTAAAATATACTTAACAAAACATTCTTAGGCCAAATACAAAGTCCCATTTCAAACAATTCTTTCCGAATGTGAAACTATCACAAAAGAGAGTATTTCAGGCCTTCAAGAATTTTAAAAATAATTATTTCTTTATCGTAGGCCTCACAGCTCCCACGCATTTTAGTAAAAGCAATATGCAGTTTTAATAAATGTTGTGATAGCAAACAATGTCCATATAGAGCTCCGTCGACAGTTGTTACATCCTCTCTAATTATTTTGCCAAGTTAGTTTTTTTGTTTTTTGGTGAGAAACATTTTGATTGATGCCGTCGCACCAATGATATGTAAGGCATGGTCCCACTAAAACAAGTCTCCCCTCTTCGGCTCAGTTTCACCCCGGAACCGCTTTTACACTACATCGAGGGTAGAGCCGTAATTGTGTCTATCAACCACAAACCGTATGGAGGTTATGCGTCACTAATAGTCTCTATTACTTCCTTCATGAAGCAGATGACAGTTAATTTACATTACCATCTTGTCTGCGTATGATATGCTGTTAACTCAAGCGTTTGTAATTGTCGTCGGTGCATCAAAGTTGACCTCCTCTGCTCAGCAAGTTCGGTGTGATCAGACGCGGCACTAGGCGTTGATATTTTTTTAGCTCTAGCTACCGCTGCTGAAACAGTTCTGTTGTTCGCCTTTCTTCGTCCTGCTTGCGTGGCAAACTTGCATGTAGCATCATCGCAATTTTTTGAATTCCACATTTTTGATATTATTGTTCACCCCTCTCGGGAGAATAGGGCCTCGACAAGATTCTTCCATCGTACACGTTTCTGGACTGTTGCTTTTTCGCTGACCCATGTGATATCGCTATCTGGTAGTTCGCGCAACATCGACCTTCGCCAAGTGATATTTGGACGACCGCGAACTCTGCGGGTTCCAGCCCAGTGCCATTCTCGTGGTGCTAGTAGTTTTTCAAGCGTGTGACCTATCCATCGCCATATTCTGCGTTTGGTTTGCCATAGGATTCGCTCCCCATACGTTGCTCTCCACAGCGCGTCGTTGCAGATAGTGTTCGGCAAGAATATTCGACAGATGGTGCGGAGGCGCAATTGCACATACAAGGTGTGTTCAAAAAATAAAATGATGACGCTCGCTCTGAACGCCTCAGTACATCAACAACCGATGAAAATGTTGAGAAAGTGAAAAAAATTAAGAAGTTGCTGAGGATGTCGGCATATCGACACTTCGGTTGGCTCATGCCATGCAATCTTTTCGAAGTTCTGGGCATGAAGCGTATGGCAGCGAAGTTCAGTCCAAAATTGCTAAATTTTTACCAAAAGCAACGTTGCATGAGCATCGGTCAGGAATTGTTGAACGACGCCAACGAAGATCCCGATTTGCTTAAAAGGGTCATAACTAGTGACGAGTCATGGGTATACGGTTATGACATCGAAACCAAAGCCCTATCGTCCCAATGGAAGACCGATTGAGGAGATAATAACCGAATCGGTGAGAGAGCTCAAGGACATACCAAAATGTGCATATCAGAACTGCTTCGAGGATTGGAAAAAACGCTGGTGCAAGTATATTATATCTGAGGGGAAAATTCATTATATTTTTTTAACACACCTCGTACTGTTAGTTAAATTTGTCTCACTTGGATGTCTTCCAAAAATCGTAGCTAACTCCTCACGTTATCTTGCGAGCCTTGGACGGTAGAAGAGTACGTGTAGAGCGTCTTCAAACTTCTTTGGGCATTGTGGTGAAGCGGAGAGACCAAACCTATGCAGGTAATACTGAGAGCAGACGTGCCCGCTCAACATCTGAGGGAGGGAGGAGTCCACTTCTCCGTGTCTTTGTCGTAACCATGGCGCAAGGTTAGCTCATTCCTAATTTTTTGTGTGTCCAGCGGCAATTAGGAGATCGTTAACACTTTACCGACCGGTTGTGGTTGAGGCTGCCACTCAGTAAGTACCGGCTAAATTTTCACATTTGTGTTGTGCTTATTCCTTTTGTTTTAAAGTAATGGAATTTTATTGATATTTATAGTTTATTTTGTATTTGTTTTATTCAATTTTTTGCCTGTTTCACTTACATTCATGAAATAAATTCAAGGTAACAGTAATTAAATTTATTAATATCTATTTAGAGTGTGGTATCTCTCATAACAGTTCCCTTATATAAGGGAATATTACAGAATTTACATACGAAACATGTTCGACTTCTTATCTTTTTCGATGCACATACTCTACATTGTTTTTGGGGTTTTTTGCATTTACAACTTCTCTCTATTCTTATCCGTTTGTGCTTCTTTATGCATGATAATCTTTCTGGATGATCTGATTTTGGTACTCTTCTTGTAGGCTCTGAAGTATTTTGGTGGTTATTTGAGCATCCAAGCAAAACTCTTCATCTGCACTTTCTTTATCCATTAGAAACGGTAAAAAACTATTATAATTGATAAAAAATTGGAGAGGTCAGTACAAAGCTGCAAATAATTAACGACGTTGGCGCTGCGAAGTTATAAAAAGAGCAACCCGCTGACAAAACCGTCGATAGCCAAAAGCCGATTAATAGGCTACCGGTCAATAAGCGCTGGCAATCGAAAAGCCTATAAATAGGCTACCGGTCCATAAAGTGTTAAGTGATGCAGTTCACTGTTACAACTTTTGGCCTCTTGTTGATTTTGCACCTTGCCTTGGGTATTTTCAAGTATCTAAAAAATATGTTTATATTATTGTTATGTATGACTCTTCTCAGGAAGAGTCTACTTAGTCGTACAAGTGCATCTGCAATACTTTCGACGCAAAGAATATGCAGTATGGTCTGTTAAACGATTATCATTCAGAGATTATCAACAATTTAACCCAAGGAAATCGAGTGTAAAAACCTATAAAAGCGCGCTTTTACCACAACTTTGATTTTTCGTGTTTTATGGGTATTTTTGTTACCGGTTTTCTCATAACCCGAATGTGGCAGGCATTTCTGGACCTCAGAATTGTATTCAGCGCACAAAAATACATTGGTGATCATCCTCATATAAAAAGTCTTGATGCAAATTTAGGCTACAATCATCAGTTTAACTCAAATAGGGGTATTTAAACCGCGCTCGGTGCTTCATAGGCGTATTTTGTTTTTGTAAATCCAATGAAAGCCCCAAGTAATGTAGTGCAGCGGTTGCAACTTTTGCAAATTCATCAGTAGTTGGCAAAATAAAAATCTGCCGTTCCTCAATTGGTATTTGATGGTCACGCGCAAAGTTCAACTTTAAGATATTAAAACGCGCGTTGTTTTTATACAATCAAGTTTGGTATTTCAAAAATATCTTCTTCCTGTAGAAGAAACAATTCGCAAGCACCAAAACCCCCAATAAATGAGAAACACATTCTTATTTGAGATTTTTTGGCTGAGAACGTCGAAACTGAAGTACAATGTACAGACCGCAGCCTTTTTTATTAACTGATTAATAATTTTGCTTTCTCACTATATTACGGCATTTTTAGTTTTTCTTTTAAATTGTATTTGTATATAATCAAATTGCTATAAATCTGCTAGTGGGAAAGCGCATTACCAAACTGACAGAAATAATTCAAAAAGGTCGTCCACAACAAACTGCCAAAGTATGTAAATTCGCGTGAGTACCACTAATAAAATTAATGAACAAATTTCAGGGTCACTAGAAAAAATAAAAAAAATTAGCTGAAAAAAGTTGTCACAAAATAGGGGCACCCTAATGAACTTTCATATCCCTGCACATACTTTTATGTATGTGTTCCGAAAATTCTCGCTCAACTACAAAAATAAATTTAATGCGCTGACGAGCGAACGCTGCAGCTGTTACTTACTGATGTTGTTGCATTCTACCAACGAGTGACAGAGGGATGGACCGCATGTCTACAATAAGTTCTTTGGTTATATTTTTGTTGCATTTCTGGTGTTATTGTCTGTTGTCTGCCTCTTAGCGGCATCGTTGGTACCTTTCAAAACAATAGACTTCAACGAATCGAGTTCAAAAAGAAATCGAAATCTGCCTTTGGCTTTGGCTGACTTGCAAGTGAGTCAGTTGCATTTTAAACACCGGTCGGGGTGTACGCATTCGACGTGCATTTAATTCATTCATACCAATGAAGCGTGTGGTAAATTAAAAAAAAAAATAGTAAACGCAAAAAAATAATCAATCAAATTTGTGGTAAAGCTTGGAGCAACTTGCAAACATGTACACATACAGAAATATTTGATCTCCTTTGTTTGTTTTGTGAGAACACCTGCTTCGCGCCTTTCCCTACTGGGTTAATTGTTAATTAGTTGTTGTTTATGCAGTTATGATAAAATTATCTAAACTGGCTTCAGTCTATGCATTCTGCGTGGGCTCTAATTTCCTATAGCCTCAACGTTTTTCAGTGTCAAGGTGTAAGTGCTTGAATACTAAAGCAAAGTAAAGGTGTTCGTTGTGAATGATAATAAAAAACCTAAAAGAATATAAAAACCAAAAAAAATTAACCTCACTCATTCAAAGTGTCAGTGTGCTATTAAAAATTTACTGAAACAGTCGCTGCTGCTAGTAGACTCCTTTCCCCAAACGTGGTCAGTGTCAAATGCAGCTGCGCGAATCTTATGCCAGCTGTTGCTCTGCCATGGTCAGTCAGAGGTCAACAACTACAACTGCTACTACAGTTGCAGAATTACAGCTTACAGCGCGGGAAATTGCAAAAGAAACAAAGCCAAAGAGAGCCTCAACGAGTTGGTTGTATAGAGTGCACACTTTGCGAAGGCGGTGAGTTTTTTATTCAGGCCACTCGGTTTTATTATCTTATAACGTTTTCTTTTCTCGTAAAAATGTTGCATTTAGTCTGTTCTGCGCCATTGTTGTCAAATTTTTCCGTTCTTTATTCACCATATTCATTGGGTTGCGTGTTCTCTTCTCACATTTTGGCACTCGGACCAGTCAAATTTGTGGCACCTTCTACTCCATACAAAAAGTGAGAGTCAGCGTTGGCCAGGTGGTTTTAATTTTTCTGTGTACACAAATTCGTCGAAATAGTTGTGCGAAAACTTAATAATTTGTGAAAAGTTTGCATGTTTTTTTGTTCTTTTCTCAAACGAAGTGTGCAACATTTTCGCAGAGCGTATGAAAACATTGTGGTAATGTGTGCGTGAGGTAAAGTGACATTTTCCTCGAGAAAAGAAAAGACTATAAAAGTAAGGGCCGGTGAGATGAGGCATTGTTTTGAGCTGAAAATTTTGTTTATTATTTTTAAACTGCATCAAAGAAGTGCATAGCAACTAGACATACTTTTGTATGGAATTTTGAGAGTTTCTTTGGAAGAGGATGGCTCCTGTGAGAGTAAGGAAGTGGGTCAAAGTATGGCAAAATTGCAGTTTGTGAAAATTTTATTTGTCGGAACCTTTGTTTTTTATTTTTATTTCATTTTTTTTTAATTTTTTTTTTAAGAAAAACAATCAGTCTTTGACCAGCCTAATATGAGCCAGCATATTGCTTTTATGGCATATAATAATTTTTTTTTTTTCATCTCTCACAAAAGAAATGAAAATACAAAAACAACGATGTGATCCTGATAGAGATCCGGTTTAATTTTGTTTTGTTTTTCGTCGTTAACTATTACGGTTCTACTATGGTTCTACGGTGCCGGAACGACCCGGATTTATATCCGGCCAAGGACTGACACTTGAGCAGCATTCTTCAAACATTAGAGACACTGTTTATGCTGTTATAACAACAACAACGGAAAATTGTAATTGAGGTTCGCTGATGTCGCCACCTTCTGTATTCTCTCCACCGGGACCATCTGATAATATAAACCGCAAAATATTCACTTTCAAATGACTTAAAGGTTCTTAATTTTAATTCAAGTCATTTCAAACATTTCACAGCACCTGAATTTTTAAGTCCACTGACTCTTAATTTTGCTGCTACCTTTTTAAATAAACGGCAAGCCAGTTATTTGGATTGATAATAAGGATGAATGATCTTTAATAATTAAAAAACATGAACAAAAATCATTTGGTTTATCTGTATTATCAGATTATTCGAATATTCCATTATATATAAATGAGCTCGTATTTATGCGGCTGTCTCAACTAGTTTGAGGTAGCGTATCCGGTTAACCACGAATGGATTGTTCGCTTAACATCGCGTTTTCACGCCCCACCACAGAAAAAGGCTAGCCGCGTCTAGCAGCCCCGCGGTAGCCAATTGAGATCAAATTTGGAATGGGCCGAGAAGCTATTTGATGTGACCAAGGATCTTCCCAAGCCCATGGCTTCAATTTGCGACCACTAAAAATCGTGTTTCCATTAGCATTTGCAAAGAAAAATGAACCAATGATGCAACCGCTCCAAAATCGGCGCCAAGCTGTCACTCTCTGAGGGTGCATTGGTTTTTCAACAATCACGTGCGGATCTCCCTATCCCCAGATGCGGCAGTCTTACTTGTTAAATTGCTGTCAAGATGAGAGTGCTTCGGTGGATATTTTTCGAGAAAAACTGTTGTTCAATCTTTCCCAATGTTGTTCAAGCGTAAATCGATTCATTTCGTTCCACGGGGATATGATACACTGACTTTTTGTCGAGCTTTGTAGCGGGGAAGAGTTGTTACCGCCAAAATAACTTATACATATATATATATTTTCCCGTGGTTCCTAGGTGGAACAAAGGGCCTCAATAAACAAGTTAAAGTTAAATCTATTAGAAGCTAGGACTTTTATTTGCCGCCAGGAGTGGCCTGCTTGTTGCACTTCTGTTTCCAATAGTCGCCTCCACGTGTTAGATGGTCTGCCAGGTCTGCGGCTGCCTTGGGGGTTCCAATCCAGGGCTGCTCTAGTGATATCACCATATGGCTTTAGAAGTGTGTGACCGATCCATTTCCATTTGCGGCGTCGAATTTCGAGATAGACTGGTATCTGTTTCGTTATAGTCCACAGATCGGAGTTTGATATGACGTTAGGCCAAAAAATGCGCGTGATCTTGCGAAGGCTGCGGTTGATGAATACTTGCATTGCTTGTATGTCACGTGTTGACGCGTTCCACGTTTCGCATGCATACAAGAGGACAGATTTCACATTGGACTCGAAGATTCTCAGTTTCGTGCGCCTCGTTATATGCGTTGCTCTCCAAACTTTATCAAGCATGCCAAACACTACGCGAGCTTTCGATATCCGGTTACGTATGTCAGCCGCTGAACCGCCGTTTTTATTTATTACACTGCCTAGGTAGCAGAATTCATCTACAGCTTCGATGTTAGTGCCGCGTATCTGAAAGATATGTGAATCGGTGGTGTTGATGCGCATTATCTTTGTCTTCGCAATGTTTATTTTCAGTCCAGCCCTCGCTGCGAATTCGCTCACCGCCTCTATTTTTGCTTGCATATGTGAGTGTTTGTATGATAGCAGGCAAATATCGTCAGCGTAGTCTAAGTCCTCAAGGTTGCCGCTCAGGCCCCAGGATATGCCTCTGTTCGCCGCTGAGGCTTGTCGCATCACTAAGTCCAGTACCAGATTAAATAAGAGCGGAGATAGCACGCATCCCTGTCTTACTCCTGTTCGAACTGGAATAGCGGTGCTCAGGATGCCCTCATGTCTCACACGGCAACTTGCTTCACTGTACAGTTCTTTGACAAGTGAAATGATTTTTTCAGGTACTCCTTTGCAGTAAAGTGCTCCCCAGATTGCCTCGTGGTTAAGAGTATCAAAAGCTTTTTCAAGTCGATGAAGCAGAGATAAAGTGGCGAACGCCACTCGACCGATTGCTCGACAATCACTCTCAGGGTGTTGATTTGATCGACGCAAGAACAGCGTGGTCGGAATCCCGCTTGTTCATTCCGTAGGCCACTTTGCAGTGCGTCGGAAAGCCTTTTATTAATTATATGCGCTATTACTTTATTGACCATGCTTAATAGTGTTATGCCTCTCCAATTCTTGCAATCGGATAAATTGCCCTTTTTCGGTATGAGCGTGATAATAACTTATGACTAAAGAAAACTCCGGGAATAAATCTTCTACTCGTCCTTCCTATGAGACTGCTCACCTACACATGTCTCTACCAGAAAACAAATCATCCAAAATGGGGCCACAACAACCGGCTACGGCAATGAGGCTATGACAAAATAACCTGACTTCAGCTGTTTCATTTTAAATTAAAAATTCACTATCTTTCACAGAGAAATTTTATTTTTTATTATACTATTTTCAATCTAAAAGATTTTATGAGAACTAAGAAAATTCTTGCACTGTAAGCTCGGCCGGTTATTCATGTATGTATTTTTAAAATTTCGATGGAAAATTTTCTGTCTCAGAGCCAGCCAATAAATCAGATTGTTCAAACTACAAAAGAAAACAGATCCAAGCAGTATGGGCTATGGATTTTGTTATTAATATCACTGTATTGCAACCCCCTCAATGGATTCAGTGTATTTCTTTAAGCCAAACTCACTTAAGGCCAGGTTACCCTTGATTTGTGTGCTTTTTTAAATAAACTTTATTCATAGTACAAAATATATTTATTAATCAATTTTTTTACATGTGAAAAAACAAATATTAAATTGCTTAAAAAAATTTCTTTTTTTTTTTTTCAAATGGTGGCTTTCCAAATGGCTGCTAAATTTTAGCTGATTCGTAGTTGGATGCCATCATATCTCGAAAACGAATTATCTGAAAGTAAAAAATCAAACGGTTTCATCTTCTGTATTGAATTGGTTATGACCGCAAGCAGAATCAAATATTTTTAATAAAAAAAAAACAAAATGGCGGACTTTTGAATTTTTTGCCACTATTTTTTCACTTTTAATTGTTTATAACTTTTTTAAATAACAATAAATGTTTGTGATTCTGCTTGCGGCTATAACCAATTCAATACAGAAGATGAAACCGTTTGATTTTTTACTTTCAGATAATTCGTTTTCGAGATATGATGGCATCCAACTACGAATCAGCTAAAATTTAGCAGCCATTTTGAAAGCCACCATTTGAAAAAAAAAAAAAAAAATATTTTTTTTAAGCAATTTAATATTTGTTTTTTCACATGTAAAAAAATTGATTAATAAATATATTTTGTACTATGAATAAAGTTTATTTAAAAAAGCACACAAATCAAGGGTAACCTGGCCTTAATAAATTTTAGTATTCCCATCATCAACAAGCCGTTTCCCTGCCTGATAGCGTTAAGTTAAGGCTCACAACCCTTCCTAAGTATAAACTAAGAAGGATCACGGGCATTCTCATATGTCACTACAGAATGTGTAGTCATCTGCGCAGGATTGCGATATGGTCCACTGACTTCTGTCGTTTTCACGACCAGTCCCCAGAGACTCCAGCACACCTTCTTCTCGAATGTGGCGCTATAGTGTGAAGAAGGTTAAAGCATCTCAGTCCGAAGAAAGGCATATGCAATCAGCCCAGCCCAGCTCTTTCTTAAGCTTATTAACGTTTTAACTGTTGTATTATTAAGGTTTGGATGAAGTACTGTGATGAGTAGAAGACTATGAGGTTGGAGTCCATCACTTTCATTCATTCATTTATTTATGCTCACAGCTTACAATTGCCTTTTGCGAGAGGTATCCGTTGCAGTAAGCAAATTCCCTAACCCGCTGAGAATATGAGCTGTGGATACTCCTTCGGATATCTTCACATCTCCTCATCAAATTCCTTTCTAGACTTTAACGACGGTTGGGCCTAGATCTTTTCGCATACTCAGTGCACCATTCACTGTAGCTCAGTGATGTAATTCTACGAAAAAGAGATACGCGCCTTTCAGTCAACAAAAAAAGACATCTTGCGACCCGCTTGCATATAACTCGAGATCTCGTCACTCTAATGAGCGTCACCACAATATTTGTACACTCATATGTATGCATATATGTGTTTATGTACATATGTATGTTACATATATGAATTTGTGTTTGCATTAATATGCAGCCATGTGTTTAGTATGGAATTTGTGCGCCTTGCACCATTATCGAGAGAGCTAAGGTGTATTTTCTAAGTAAATATTAATTTAACCAGCCACACCTTGGACCTGTGTTCATACATACTTGAGCACACATACACATTTATGTATGTGCATACGTGTCGTTTAGATGTTTCAGGGATTTGATGGAATGGATTTTCCAATTCTAGGAAATTAAGCAAATCATAAAAATAACAAAGGATATCCGATCCACAACCACCTCAACTTGCACTCCTTGTCCTGCTTCTCAATTTCTCTTTCTCCTTCTTCCCATGAATTAGTGGTTTTATTTGCTCTTTGTGCAACGCCTCACTTGTCAATGCAAACGTAGTTTTTCTCACAAATGTCCTTTGATGTTGAACGCCTGCACGTAGGAATATATTACCCATTACACACGAGCATATGCACGGATGTGCATACAACCATCACTAGTTTCACGTTTTTCTGCTGTCGGATTATTTTCTAATTTTTTTTCGTATCTACATACCTGGCAGTCGATTGTGCCATTCAGACCCAATGCATTCCTGTACTTATATATGCATATATATGTGCTTATATGTATGTATGTATGTATATATGGATATATTATATCCATACGACAATTTGCTTTCAACGCAGCAATTGCATAACAGTAGAAATTCCTCATTGTACTAATATTTACAATGCAGCATGTCCTGCCACGGCATTAAAATGTAAGGCATGTTGGAATTTTACAACTATTACTATCCCCTGTATTAGGGCATGCCGGTTCGTTGGCGGGTCAAATATCAATCAAGTAGGTTGCTAGCCGGCCTGCCCTAGCTTGGTGATAGAATTCCATCCGTACCTCTAAGCAGAAGTCTAGCTTGTTTGGCGCGCGAATGGTATTTTATTTTCCACCTACCCCGCATATCTGCCTAGCATTTGCCGATCCGTCACCTGGGAATGCGATAGGAGACAAGTAGCTATGCACGGAAAAGCGCCCCATGCTCCAAATAGGAGTTAAAGGAAGCTATTTATATATTTTGTGGAATTTATACATATGTAATTGCATATGGACGTTTCACGCCAACCAACTCTGCCTTCATTTTGAATTTGAAAAATCGGGCTTCAGGCTCGTATCTGTATTCTCAAGACCCCTATGTAATATTTTTAAGTAAATTCAGGGATTTTTTAAAGAAGGGAGGTATTGGATGAGCAATTTCAAATTTTTAAAATTGCGCTACGGTTTCGAAATCCATATATACTGTTAAGGCGAGAATACTTACCCGTTAAGCGGCGCCAAGGTCGAGTTGTTACTAAAACATTTTTGTGATCCGATTTAAGTCATATTCGAAATATACCACCTTGATCAAAAAGTTCCCGGAATATAATCAGAAAACTCAAAATACGTCGTGGTTTTTTGACTTGATCATACAGAAAAGAAACAGGACTTGTACGTGACGTGCTCAAGAGTCGGTGTTTTCTCTCCCGACAGAAATATAATATATCATTAAACGTTACGATGAAAGTATTAGAAACAGCAGTAAATATTTTTGAAACAATTAGAAAAGATCGGGAATGCAGGATGTCTTCTGATACCCCCCTGCAATACCAACACAAAAAGGCATCAATGCTCCAATTAAGGAGCACAACAAAATGCCTGCAAGGTGTTTCTTCTAGGATCCTAGCGAACGTATCACCCATGCAGACATTTGCTAAAACTTGGAGCCACCTCCCAGCCACGTCAGGAGGTACATAGGTAGACACCTGATGTTATCTAGCTAATACTTTTCCTACACACCATTTTAATTTTGGATATTATTACAGCCCGAAAGGATTATGTACATGGGCAAATAAATATTTTCACGAAAATACACATAAAATAGTCAAAGTCGAAGTCTTAAAAGCCTTGCAATAAAATTTTCTGATGATTGGACTACACAATTTTCTGCTCATAAATTTTATGACCTTTCCTCGACAACGAAAATATCTTCGCAAGCAGTATTGTGTCTATTATTATATTGTGGAGAGGGGAGTTTCCGGGTAAATGCCAAACATTTATTTTTTGTTTTAAGACTCTTCATCAAAATTACTTTGTATTTCTTCTTCTTTTTTTGTGCATAATTGGCGCGCATAAATAAGTACGTACGAAAATTTAATCAGCGAAATTGAATACTCTGTTGCATTTCATACTTCATTTACTTAATCTGTTTCGCATGGACTGAACGAATTTTAAGCCACATTTACTTGTATATCAATTTTGTGGGAGTACATACTTTTTGGATTTAAAGTTTTGCTGGTTGCATAATATTAATTTTAGCGATATTATTTTTTCTCTAAAGCTGGGTCTTTGGAATTTTTTATGTAACTCAACTTCTATAAACCGTGCCCATATTTCAAGATTTTTTTCCGCCTCTTAAATTTTCGTATTCGTGAATGGCATAATTTAACGAGAGAAGTAGAACTTGATACAAAGATAAAGTGGCTGAAGGATACGGATTTTAAATTGTAAATGCATGATGAACTATCAAAAACCAGAGAGAGTTGCCAAGGTTTCTTTCTGAATGTGTCTTTTTCAATTCCATTCAATTCGGTATCGATAGCTATGGTTCGGTAAAGTTTGGCAAGTCATCGTGAGTCGTTTAAGGTCAAAGCAACGCTTCCAAATTACGGAAGTTTGTTTCGAAAACAATAAATCTGTTCGCGAAGAGCACTGGCGGCATCATCGGACCTTATTTCTTTCAAAATGAGGAAGGAGTTGCTGTTACGTTGAATGGGCAGCGCTTCTGATAAACATCGATAATATTTGGATCCAATTTGCCACATAGCGCTCTAAAATCGATTTATTGCAATATTCAAGCCAAAGAAAAGAAAAGAACGAAGTGCGTTGAACAGTCGAGATGCAGTTAAAGCTAGAAGCACACGACGATGGTGCAAATGGAATGGTTTTCCGTCATTTCATATTGTGTTAGCATCCGAATGTACACAGTGAAAGAAAAAAAGCAAATCAGCTGGTCTACTGATATTACTTTTAATAAATTTGCATTGGTTCCACTTGTGGTACGCGCCCCATTTCGACAAGCAGAAATCATCTCATACTATATGAAGCAAATGGAGGCCGCTCAGTAAACCTCAGTCAATGGAAACCGATGCAATAAATCACAAAGCTTATGGCATGAAATTTATCGTATGCAATAAACTGTCACTTTGCTGCTTAGATAGCTACATTTTCATTTATACGAAGTCTTTGTAGTGGCAACATTATAAATCCAAAGAGAAATATAAAAATGGCATGATGGAAAGAATAATGAGATGGCGCCTATCGTGGTCCCGTTACTTTGTCCTCAGCGAATTTGACAACGAGTTACGTGATTTTAGCACCAGTATGGCCAGATTACCATTTTCGTAACTTGATTTAGCTTCTTTTTTTTGTTATTTAGTTCGGAGTTTTAGTTCTGTATTCATGAAATTTTTCTAGCCTGTTCTAATTAAAATGTAATGTTTATAATTTTGTAAAATAAATATTTTTTAGTAATTAGTTAAATAATTCACTCAGTTTTATTTAGCTTTACTTTTTTTTAATCTGGTGGCATTGCCCGCGATTGCAGGTGTTGTTGGTGTTCTTCTGCTTTCGGCAGTCAAATCTCTCTCTCGCTACTACAGTGTTGCCTAGCTTTGGATATAAAAACGCACTAAAATGCCCATTTAAAGAAAATAAAACACCAACTTTTTATTGAATCGCTTAAAGAACTTTGTATGCGTGACAAATTGTGTTTAGAACGTGCGTTTTTTTTTAATAAATGTGTTATGCTTATGTACAATTTAATTTATGAGTTTTTTTTTTGTTAAGCGAAACTCTTTTATTAAGGGAACGACTTATTTGCTATATTTGAGGTTATGTAACTATGTAGATAAGGTACTCTTTTTGTAAAAATTTCAGTATGGTTTCTTTAGTATTTTCTGGTATTTTGTGACTTATTTTAAAATGAATACACCTCTTAATGCCCTATGTCCCACTAAGGAGTGATGGCCGGAAGAAACGATTACACCTCTATGGTTTTAATCCGCATTCAGTAAATTCAAACGCCTTTTAAAATGTGTAAAAAGGTTTTCAATCCTAAGAAGAGTTGAGAGAGGGGCATTTAATATTCTTGCATAACCTTAAATAGAGCAAAAACTTAAATTCACACTTCAAAATATCTTTTATAAGAACCAACTAATTTTCATTATCACTAAAATCTTCTCAGAGTGGCCTTTTTTAACCTTCTTTTGTATAATAATGCAGTTTTCGCATTTTGGGTATAAAAATGTATTTATTGTGAAGAGCAAATGGTTTGCCACACTGCACAACTTGGCAAAAGTGACGCCACGCACTCTCTGATGGGCGCAATCTTCTTTCTATCATTCTTGTAAAAATGAAGCCGAACGCTTTTTTATGATCGAAATATGCGAGGAGTGCTTTAATCGGATTTTTTTTAATGAAAGATTTTGCGTTGAAATGCCCACGTAGAAATATATGTACGAGTACGTACAGCTGTGAACTTGAAAATGGCAGTACTCTTAAAATTTCAATGCCAAATATCTATGAAGGGTTCAGAGATTTGCCTTCAGTTTTTTGAGGCTATACAATTAATTTAATACATTTTTGGACAAATTTTGACGAAAGTACGTTTTTTATTATTTATTTATAATATATGTGTATATGTATATATATTATATAGGTATATATTTTTTTAAGTCACGCATATACATATATCTTATGGTTTGACTATATGGGTTAAGCGAAACTCTGCCCCACAGAACACAAAAAAACAGATTCTGAAATTCAGAGCAGATGGAAGATCTTACACAGAAATGTAAAATATTCGTGCATGTTTAGCAAAAATGATTTCAAACGCAATGAAATTTGTGGTAAAGACGGAAAAAAGAGGAGGAAAACGAAAGACTCGCCCGCAAGATGGTTCTCCAAAGAGAATTCCATGAAGTCAACCATACAAATTAAAAAAGAGGTGAACTTAATTGTGTCTGACATAACTGGGCGTAGAAGACTACGGGAAGCTGTATTAGCAGCTCGCAGTCCACGCAAAAATCCACTCCTGTCACCAAAACATAAGGCAAAACGTTTGAAATTTGCTAGAAAACGTGCTAGCTGAACCGCTGCCATATGGCGTAACATTTTATGAACTGAAAAGTCTTAAATAGTTACGTACGGCGGCAGGGGTTTACGACAATATGTTATACGTCCACCAGGCATCGAAAATCAGCCACAATACACTCCAAAAACCATAAAACAGGGGATCTCAAAAATAATCGTATGGGAATGATTCACATAATATGGAGCAGGCTGCATACACAAAATGAATGGCATAATGGACACCAATATTTATGTGCAAATAACGCAGACTGTTACATTGCCGTATTGCACAGAGGAAATTTAAATAAAATGGGTCTACCAGTAGGATAATGATTCTAAGCACACGAGTCGGAAGGCCAAGCATTGGTTTCGCGAAAATCAAATTGAGGATATGGAATACTCAGCTCAGTCCCCCGACCTCAGTCCCATAGAAAATTTGAATTTTATTAAAAATCTACATATACGCCTAATTTTTTAAATTTCTTTTATTTCTATGGTACTTTTTGTTTTTATAGTGTTCTGGTTGTTCACAGATGGTATGCAGAGACTAAAGTTTGAAAATAGCTTTTATAAAGAGGATGAAGATATTTAGTTTGCATATTAAAACAAACCTCACTTTGGTTTTAGGAAGTAGGCGTCTCATGTTTTTATGTCTTATTTTTTTTTTTTTTTAATGTTTTCTTTCTCTTCTCTTTCATGGATGGGTCCATGTTATTGTCGGGATAATTAACGAAATTTTAGTTTCGAATTGAAAGACTGAAAATATTTGGAGTAAATTCGTATTGAACAAAGTTTCACATCAATGCAAAATAGAAACACCAATATATGAGTGGAACCTAGTAATATTCCAGAACACATGCAACCTTTCTTGCAAAGTCATGTTTTCGTTTATTTCGCATATTTCTCCCATTTCCGTTACGAGGGTTAGTCGTTTTAGCAACAAAAAAAAATTAAGAAATTTGTTACTTTTAAACAATTTTTTTTTTCATCTAGGCTAGGCTTTAAATATGTATATAAAATATTTTAAAGGTCAATCATTGTTTATGGAATGTTTAAATGCTTTAATTTTTTATAAAAAAGACGGTGAATCCTGGCTTTTCGGGATTATTACTGTTAATATTCGCTTTTCTAGTACATATGCACATACATACATATATATATATGTATATATTTCACAAAAATAGCAGGGCGATATTTCAAAGTTTTAACTATTTTTTTTTTATTGTAAAATATTCCTTATAACACAAAGTTTCGAACTGTATAAAATTAAAAAAAAATTACAGACTTTAAGGGGTAACACCACTGTACACGCGTAAAATAAACACGATTTTTAAAGAATTTTTTTGTATAGAAGGAAAGGGAAAACAATCACTCTGATTTGGGAAGTTATTACTTATATACTAAAATACAAAACTACAAAGTTTGATCGAAAAATTTTACAAAATGGCGGCATTGGAGACATTTTTGTAATGTGGTTTCTCTTGAAGGAGCTCCGCGGCACGCAGCACAGAGGGTGCAAATTTTAATCTGGAACAAAGAAACATTTTTTTTCTTAATCTAGATAAGAGTAGCTAGAGAAACACGTAGGGGATTTAAAAAATATTTATTTTTGTGGAATTAGCAAGCACTTGAAGGAAAAAACTCTATTTTGGACTAAAAAAACGGCACTTAAATAATTATAACAATCGTTTAAATTAATCTATCGAAAATTCCCTACGCTCTTCTCTTAAGAAGGTTATTATACAGACGTAGTGAAAAACCTGATTAAAAATATTTAAAATTGTTTGAGTTATGCTGCGTGCCAATTTCAGAAAACGTGTTTTGAGAAAAACGCGTTTAAAGTTTGGAAATTTGGAGAAGTCGTTAGGTAGCAGTCACTAACGCTTGGTTAAAAGCTTAAAATATTTATGAAATAAACTTCGGTAACGTATAAAACTTTTTGTTCTGTATCTTAAAAGGTTCAAGGAATTTTTTAAGCTTATAAAAAAAAAATCAATTTTTTGAAATTTCTACAGTGGTGTTACCCCTTAATCCAAATTTCAAACCTTTATTCAGAATAGAAAAATTCTGAGTATGCAGTTTAAATTTTCCCCATTAAATTTTAATATAATATTGTGGCAAAATTCGCCCTGATATCTCATAATTTTTTTACATAATGCTATGCATTTTCTTCCATATAACGAATGCTCAAACCTTTTTGTTATATGGAGAAAATGCACAAAATATCCCGTATAAACCAAAAAAAAACTATTAAAAATCAGCACAATTTTTGAGCCACTTCAAAAAGTCTGAAATTTTTATGAAAATTTGTTGAATTTTTTTTTTAATTTTGTTCAAAATTTTATACTTTTTTAGTTTATATGTAAATAGTTTATATGTTAAAATAAAATTAAAAATAAATAAATAGTCAAATCTTTGCATTAAGTCGACTTGATATTATTGTGAACACAGGTGCACGCATATTTTCCTAAAAACCACAATTCTGTTTTTACATTGCTCTTCATATCCTTTATGCATTACTTTCCGCTTTTAAAATCTTATCTTTAAAGTTTTCAGGAACTCAAATTTTGTATCATTAATTTCAAACTGCCTCCCTTTAATATGTAGATATGTATGTATATACTTTATTCCTCAGAGTAGTTAGTTCGAAAAACTCTGTCTTCCCTCTGCTGTGCATTTTCAAAACCAGTTTTCTTCTTTTAATACATTTTGTTAAATTCAACCATTTTCCTCCTATTTCCAGTTCACCCAGAGCCACAAATCCCTCTACATTAGCAACGGTTAATGATGTGAAAAGCAATTACTCAACGAATTTGGTAAGTCTGGTTTTTTTATACGATACTTCTGCGCATTTATCCACACTCGCTGTGCCAACTATTTTCCTGCAAAATTTATTAGCTAAATTCCACACTAAAAAGCGACGTATTTATGTAAAAATATTTTACTAAAAGGAAAGCAGCACACACATTTTTGTGTGCAAATGAAGAAAATTATTCAAGCGTAATGGCATTTAATTATGAAATTCATAATGTAATGGTTTGCGAATCAGTTTGAGTTTTGCTTGTAATAACTGCCTATCAATGTTGGTATGTCCATATGTAAATGCTTGCCTGCATGTCGGCATTATGTAGGTATGTATGTATGTACGTCCCATTGGGAATTTTGTATATATGCATGTGTACCATGAAAAAAAGAACAAGAGGGCACTTGATCTAGCATAAATGAGAAATTAATCTTAAAATCTATGTATATATTTATGATCTGCACCATCTGAAGGTGCAATCGCCCAGAAATGGCCAGCCTTGACCAATAGTGGAGAGATTGTGTTCCATAAGGACAACGTCAAGTCGTCAGAAACTCCAGGTATACCTATATGTACTGTGAAGCCCCCCTTGGGCGGACACTCTTCGTCAGTCAACGTTTGTCCATCTAGGAGAAGTGTCTGGAAGGTAGTTATTTCCGAACATTTTAATATTTTTTCAACAGTGCATATTCCATTTATGTGCATAAATGAATAAAAAGTAATAACGAAAATAAAAATAAATATTGCAGTCAACAAACTACATTAAACTAGATGCTTACTCATTACTTAAATAACTTGTAAATTGTCGATTGACGTAAGTTTTTTTGTTTTTTCAAAAGGAAACTATTTTGCATACGCTTCTTCAATTTTTTTTTTTAACAATTCGAAAACAGTAAAGGCATGGTCCCCACTCATCCATTTTGACCGGATTATCTCTTTATTTTTGGCGATACCTCTGTTTTCCCAATTTTGAACCCAATAAGGCAGATGACACAGGAATTATTTCTTTTAAAATTATCATGATATTATACCAAATGTACTGAATTAATTTATTTGTATCTTAAAAAATGTTGTTCGCAAGATTTAATTAGTAAAACTTTAATAAAATCACGGTGCAAACTAAAAAAACAACATGAAGAAACATCACACTATTTGTTATGAAAAGAAATCTTTATATGTTCCTTGATAAGAGATTCGCGTGCACTCAGTAGAGGTTTTTGTGTCAATTTTATAAAAAATAACTGTTCGCGTCCGGCCGAAAGAGTGTCCGCTTTAGAGAGTAATTTATTCCAAAATGTTTACTTCAAACTTAGTATAGGAAAAATGTCCACCCAATTGAGATGTCCATCTAATAGAGATACCCGTTAGGAGAGGTTTCACTGTAATGGGTATAATTTCGTGAGTGCTTGGATCTTCACTTATGATCTCTCGGCCTATTCAAATCTAAATCCATATAACTTCAATTAACAACAAGCATGAACTCTATAATAATACAACCATTGCCTCTTGCATTAATACATAATATACACTGCCCCTTATACGAGTAACATTGTTGTACTCGTTTGGCAACTCGTTGCTTCAAATAGCTACATAACACGTGGATTGCTGGGGTAATTTCTTATTTTATTGTCAAATGTGTGTTCATGTATGTATTGTCATTTGCTATTGTAAATTAGTTAACAGGCATATGTGTGTACATATCAACTTCCATATTACTCGAATGAGCACCGTTTGTAACAATAGCTTCTTAGCGCTGTTACTCTCATTGCTGCTGCTATAAGACAGCCAAGATGAGTAAGTTAAGTGAGCGATGTCACATAACTGTAATGCGCAAACAATTTATTTATTCATGTATTGCACTCCCTAACGCCTTGGCTCTATTTATTTAAATCTCACAAACCTGTTATGTTATTTATGGGTCAAAGGAATTAATAGTGTTACTACAATTATTTGCTTGCATAAGTGATATGTTCCAATAATTGGGGAATTGATATATGCATACATACATATGTGAAATGTGTTGTCAAATGGGGTCTGCTTTAATCTGGGTATTGACTGCGGCCGCCGTAGCCGAATGGTTGGTGCGTGACTACCATTCGGAATTCACAGAGAGAACGTAGGTTCGAATCTCGGTGAAACACCAAAAAAAAAGATTAAGAAAAACATTTTTCTAATAGCGGTCGCCCCTCGGCAGGCAATGGCACACCTCCGAGTGTATTTCTGCCATGAAAAAGCTCCTCATAAAAAAGATCTGCCGTTTGGAGTGTGCTTAAAACTGTAGGTCCCTCCATTTTCTGGGACAATATCAAGACACACACCACAAATAGGAGGAGGAGCTCGGCTAAACACCTAACAGAAGTGTACGCGCCAATTATTTATTTTTTTTAAAACTAGTCGTAAAATTTCCAAATATTTCATTGTAGTCTTACAGGATATGTGCTATATTAATCATTAATTCTATAATTGTCTGCACTTTTATATACTTGAGAGCTCTTATATTTAACTAACATAAAATATTAATGGCTTTCGATTACTTACGCGTCAGCAGATTATGCAAATAGATATATAACATACATACATACATACATAATCGGGAAA
Source organism: Anastrepha fraterculus (assembly GCA_037575425.1). Taxonomy (NCBI): domain Eukaryota; kingdom Metazoa; phylum Arthropoda; class Insecta; order Diptera; family Tephritidae; genus Anastrepha; species Anastrepha fraterculus. The sequence goes on from JAYXIM010027242.1 coordinate 72,175, forward strand.
ATAATTTCTCATGTGACTAACTTGATTTCTCTTTTCTCTAATTAATTTAAGTACTTCTGTAGCGATCCTTGATCTCTGCCTGAAATAAATAATAAACAAATGCCTCACAAGTGATAACCTCATTTTTCCTTCAGTCAAATCTCTTCTCACATATTCAAGTACAACTCATGCATAACCACTCAAACAAATGTACTCTATAGCAGCATTCTGCGTGAACATATGTTTCCAACATTTCAACGCCGACATGACAGCCGCAACAGTTTTGTATTAACATTGTACTCTTAGCATCTCCTTCCTCTTTCGCTGAATGCAATAAAAGAGTTCTAAAATAGATTAAAAAGTTCATTGCCACACTGCGAGTATTTCAAGTATAGAATAGTATTGAAAAGGATTTTTCCCCTCTGCACACTTTCTGACTGAACTCGATTTAGTTGCACTTTTCTTGTATTCTAAATTTGCGCTATTTACGAGTACTTGAGAAGTGTTCGGAAGTCATTCGCCTGTTAAGTTTTTTAAAATGTGCATACATATATAGGAGGGGAGGAGGAAAAGGCGTACAACAATGTAAAATAAGATGCTTCCGCTGTAACGGAAGTTTTTTGAGCACACATATTGTATATTTATTGCTACTGATGTGAGTTAGTATCTGACTTGTATATCCCTCGCTGTTCGAATTACCTACGCTTGTACATATGTACGTATGTATCTATGTGCACATATGCATTCAGCTGGCACAAACTAGAAAAGTCTCATATTTCATTGTGAAAATTTTCATTCATAAATAAATTTCAATGCAGTGTATGAAGTAAGGTGCGTATGGTAATGTACATACATACATACATACAGTCGTTCACAGAATTGAGTACACTCCTTATTTTCAATAAAGCTACCAATGTAACTAAAGATTTTTTGACTATAAACGAAGGGTCATTAAACAGGTAGCAGTTAGCAGAAGGGTTGAAATTTGGGCTTTTTCTGGTGTTTATTTGTTCTCTTAATTATCAGTCTTTGTTTAAAGGTTTTGGCATTTTGTGGACCCAAAGCAAGAAGAAATAACATTGGTCTTGGTTTTTTTTTGCTCAAGAAATTTCACTTTCAGAATTCCAAACAAAACTGCGAAATACAAGCAAAACGAAGGGGAATTACATGTTTGTGAATAGGAAGAGGAGGCGAAAGCAATAAAAACTATCAAACACAAAAGGTGAGGTTCAGCGCACTAAACAGGCTGGCAGCCCTTGGTCTAGGAAAATGCCATAGGAATGCACTCCCACTCTACAAGAAGCACCTGACCACAGCTACACACCAGCATGGCTTCCGCAGAGTGCACAGTACCACCACAGCACTCACCGCCATAGACACTCAGATCAAGCGCGGGCTTAACCAAAACCGCCTCTGCGCAAGGACTGGCCTAGTAGCGTTGGACTTGCCAAAGACTTTCGATACAGTCAGTCATCTCACACTACTAGATGATATTCAACAGTCGACCCTTCCACCGGGACTAAAGAAGTGGTCCGCGAACTATTTGTGTGGTCAGCAATCGTCTTGTGATTTTTCGAGATCAAAGCTCAAATCAGAGGATGATAAAGGAATATAGTTCGTAAAGTACGGGTAAATCCTATTATAAGCATTCTTAAATTAGCTGCAAAGACATCAAGTAACTCCAAGTAACCACTGTCTACTGAAACTGTCCGTTGTGTGCTCCGAAAACATAACTTGCACGGTTGAATCTCAAAAAAGAAACCATTTCTTTATTCAATGAATCAAAATAAGTATCTGAATAACTTTTGGTAGAGTGTGTAATTTACGTATGGAATAAAAATGAATTTTTGGAGATCAGATGGAAAGCAAGTTCTTAAAAACAAAGCTGTATTCTCAACTTCAAAACAAAAATATTTTAAAAGTCATATGATACAGTTGGTGCGTTATATTGAAAACATCCATTAAAGCCTGTGGAGCCGGATCCAAAATATTTATTGAGGAAAAATTTGAGCCTGCAATTTACATCGTAGCGACGCAAAATTAAAGCTTCTATCCATATACGTAGGTCGGGAATGGCTGCTGAAAAAAGCCCCTAAACAACTCAAAACACCACCACAGTCACCTGATATGAACTCATTAGAGAATCTGTGGGCAGAAATCAAGTTAAAATTTGTTTTCAGAAATCAAGTTAAAAATGTTCATCCGGGCAATAAGGAGGAGCAAAAACGAACATAAATGCGTCCCACAAAAATTGTTTAACACACAAAAATAATTTGTGGCCCTACATACTACTACTTTTTCTATATTTTTTCGTAGTTACAATTTGCATGACATTTATCTGAAGTTGGACTCAATTTAGTAAAACGAATTTCGTTTTTGTTTTTGAGTTATTAATACAACTTCGTTTTAGACGATTGAATTGGTGCGTGACGTTCATTAGGAAATGCCCGGGTTCTAATCTCCGTGTTTGAATAATGTTTTTTAACAGCTCGCCCCTTGTCAGGCATTTGCAAACCTTGCCTTACTAGGCAAAACCTCCGAGTATACTTCTGGCGCTCGGAGTCGGCTTAAAACTGTAGGCCTCTGCATTTGTAGAAAAAAGCACGACGCACATAAAAAATAGAAGAGGGATCTCGGCCAAACATAGGCTGACATTTATGTGTTTCCAATTAGCTTCTGAGTATACTCTATTTTATGAGCAACTGTGTGTATATATTGGTAAATGCACATACATATATGTATGTACATGCATTCATTCGAGGAAGCATTCTCGTTCCACAACGTTTATAGCTATTGCTTGAAACTTGCATTTAATTCAAACTTCTTGTAAAAAATTATTTTTATCCGCAATATATTTCACTGAAGTTACGTTTCTTTTCTCTGTTTGGTTTTTCTAACTCGTCAGTTCCGTACTTTAGTGGCAATTTACGCTATCATAAAATTTATGAGCAAAAAAGGAAAACACTTGAACTGCCTTTGCATTTCTTGCAACACAGCACCAACATTCTTACTCATAGGTCTTTCTTCCTTGCTTCCATTACATTTTTTTCTCTCGATACAAAACAATATTACACCTTAACTACCTACCCTTTGGGGTAGTCCACATCCGGAACTGCATACACACATTTCTTTGTATGTATGGGAGTATAACTTTGCTTTACATTTCTTCACACATTTGCTTTTACGTTTATTTACATATATACATACATACATGCGTACATATGTATGTATTCGTATGATATTGGTCCCACGCTGTGCCTACTTCAGTAGTATAATTATTACTGCCACGAAAATTCTCTGCAGAGAAAATCTATGTATGTATATTAGTGAACGAACAAATTGGTACGATTTCACAAATATTGGTCTCCTTGCTACTCAGAGTGAGACATTTGCTCAATTCACAAGGTGTTGTGAAATTATAATTTTTTAATAAAAGTTGCATGAAAATACGATGGTTTGGAATACCTTGTTACGATTGCCTTTTCCTCTTTGTCTCACACATTTTTATTAGGTTCTAACGCGTGCGCTTTTGCTTAATCTGCAATATAAATAATTAAGTTTGTAAATTTGAGTAAAGGATGAAAAAAAAAATAGAAACAGCTGATTATACAACACAAATAAACTATGAGTGTACTAAAGTACTAAACATTCCTCCCTCATTCCGCGAAACTACGTTCACATATGTATACAGTAATTAGCAATAAATCCACAAAAATTAATCTGCCCGATCGCGTATGGCGAACTAGCTGTCAAGACTGTTTTAAAAGATTTTTCTTAAAACAATTGGTTTGGTTGAATATTTTGTTGTTTTTGGTTTGTTTAGTTATTATTAACGATGTGAAGAAAAGGCTTCTATTTGCCATTAGTTAATTTAATTGCGCAATTTGCAGCTAGTAATAGACAGTTGAAGGAAATCTGTAAACGACGTCTACTGAGGTTGCAAAAAATTATGGCAGCAATACGCTTGAGAAATTCGATATTACTTTTATAATAAGCAATAACAGGCCAAAGCGTCTTTTTTCTATAATATGAAAGATTAATAATTAATAGTATCTAACAAAAATTTCACTAGAATTATGTCTACAACCTTCTTTTCTGTACGGCATGCACTTTATTTAGTCTTTAGTTTCTCGTTAGATTTGTAATAATAAATATCGATAACACGGAAAATACAGGGTTGTACACCAAAAGTATATTTTATAATATCATTTTATAATCTCGGATTTTGGGAGAGAAATTGTGTATGGGTAACTTCGCTTTTTAATTACGTATTGGGAGTTAAGCTTGAAAAAGTAGACGATCTAGTAATATGTGATCCAATCATAACTTTGCTAACACCTTCCGAACCTAGGAACTAAACACTCGGAGAATCTGTAAAGCTTGCCAGTGCTTTACAGATTCTCCGAGTGTCAAGTTTTTTTTTTAACCAAGTACCACTTTATCACCAACGACAAATTCCAAAATATTCGGGGATCACAAGCCAATGTTGAAATCGACAGCCGAATAGGAGCTCGTATGAGTTCCCAGTCATAGAAACATACACGTAATGGGATGGCTGAAAAATTGGCCAGAGTAGGAGCTTCTCTTAATAAAGCTGCACACTGGGAGCAAACTACACATTCAATATCACAAACGTCCGATTCAAGATGGAATAAGATAAGCGTCTGCAAAATTACAAAGAAGATTTTATTGAACTATGACAGGTCGAAAAACAAAAGGACTTTTTTTTAAGCTCGAGCGTTATAGATCTTTCCCTTCGAACATTTTTAAGCTACCGAAGCTAAGATGTAGTAAGGTAAGAGCTACTTCCTAGGACATCGGCATGTTAAAATTCATCATTTTTTATTACGGAAAAGAGACAGAGCGCAGACTAAAAACGTTTCGAAATATACTTGAAGCGTACCAGTTCAGTACTAGTCGTTTTCCCTGCAGGGTTTTTATAGAAATGTACATACGCACATAAGCACATTCAATATATAATTTGTACGTTTGTAGGTAATGGTTTTATTTGCGGTTTCCACTTGAGGTAGTACTTGCTTATTTGAAGTAACGTTGCCAGAACGGATGTGCATTATTTATATGTATCAAACTAAAATGTGTATGTATGTACATATGTACCTTATAACTATGTTGCGTACAAGAGCAGATCTAAAGGGGAATACGTTCAAGCGCTCACCGTCGCATTCTGATGTTCTGTACATTTGTGAAGAGCTGGGAAAAAATTGGGCTCATTTTAGATGAGGTTAGACTTAATATTTTCGGAGAAATAGTTATCGAGATAGCAATCAAAGTATTTTTGAGAACCCCTAAATGGTATTTCGATGAAGCAAAAGGTCCTATAGCCGCGTAAAAATACCTAAATCACCAATAAGATTCTCTTGGCGATCCGAAATGAAAAATAGTTTAATAATTTTTTTTTTTTTCATTTTTGAACTGATGTTATATCATTTAATAACAGTTTATTTTCTAAAACACTTTGCGTAATTGTTTATATCAGGTGCAGCTATAAACTTACCAATCTTCAAACAAGAAGCTAAGGTTATGGTTTTTCTTTCTGACCAATTTTTTTTTACACCGTTTTTTTACCGTTCACGATCTTTTCTCGCAAGATCTAGTTTGCTGCCAGATTACTATTTTGAAATAGTATCAATTTGTTTACCTTCTTCGAACTATTCATTGAAGTGGTAGCAGGGACCTCGGAACGACTCGGCCATAGATAAGATATTTTAATCTAAAGCATTGATGACCCAGGTGCTATCGACTTTAACAGTAACGGCATATCTTATATCTTGGATCATTTAACAATTCCTCAGTTCAAGTGTTATCCCTGCCCTGCTCCTTTGCAAGTTTCTGGGTAGACCAGTGTACATGTACGTACACACATACTCATTTGTGTGTATGTGCTTATAAATAACCCTGCACAATCGTAAGAAATGAAATGTAAGAGTATTTATTTTAACTGCATCATTTACTTCGGTGTGGCTTCTTTTTCCTCTCATTTGCTGGAGGCAACCAACTTACATACATACATACATATCAGAGCTTGTGTGCTCATAAGCACCATTGTATGGAAAAGTATGAATTTATGTTGTTTTATAGTACTTTTTGCTGGAATGGAAAAGGAATTGCTTTAGTTACAGCCGAAAACTTTGTGGGAAAGGAAATAAAAGATATTGCATTAAAATTCACTCAGAAGTGAAAAACAGATCCTGCCCAACACTAATAATATTCATGTCTGATCAAAAAGTGCCGGGAATGTTTAATTTAAACGAAACGCGCACTTGGGAACCGGTCCATATTTTTTTCTTATGTTGGTGGATCTGTAAGACTTACATCTGTCACTATTTATCCGTTTTGAAACGTTTGAGAGATGCTGTACGTCGCAAACGGCTGGAAATGTGGGCAAACAATTCTTGGATTTTGCATGATGATAACGCGCCACCGCACCGAGCCCAAATTGTGCTGGCTTGCTTGACCAAACACCAAGTAAATACCATCGTGCAAGCACCGTATTCACCTGATATGACCCCGTGTGACTTCTCTTTGTTTCCCAAGTTGAAGTTACCACTTCGTGGAAGGAGATTTCAAGTCGATAGAGGAGATCAAAGAGAATGCGACGAATGAGCTGAAGGCCATCCCATCGTCGGCCCACCAGGGGTGCATGGAGGACTGGGTTAAACGTAGGTACAAGTGTGTTGCTTCAGGCGGGAGATAAAATAAATTTGGCGGAAATTTAACTCTGTTTTGTTTTATTTAAACATTCCCGGTACTTTCTGGTCATAGGGTATGTATATGTACAAATTGAGTGAAAAGTAAGGAAAACTGAATTGAAATATTGGAAATTTTTAAGTGAAATTAGTTGTTTTTACTTAATACTAATAAATCGGTCACGCTTTGCTGCGGGATAAAATATTTATTTTCTTGTACTGAAATATGTATGTATATAAGTATGTATGTGTTTTGAATTTGAGCCAAATCGGGTGATAAATACGATTTAAAGAGATATCTCAACCCCAGCGACACCTATAGAAAAATTCTTCGATTTTCTGCTAATTGGTTGAAATGCAAACTCATACTTTTTTCAGTCACAAACATACGTGGCAAAAATGCCAAATGTTTATACATATACTCGTACAATAACCTCGCTCAACTCAATACATTTATTCCCAGGATCCCCCTCCGTTGCACGAGAAAGAAACGACTGGCGCGCTTTGTTAAATTCGCCCGAAATCGCTAAAACGGTTATCTCACCAATCAAGAAGAAGAAATTTATAAACAGTAGCGAATATTTTTGTTGGCAATAATTAATTTTTGTTGTCCAAACTTTTTTAAATTGACCTTTACACGCTGCATTGCTTATCTGTTTATATACCGCAGTTGTCTAGCTCAAAAGTGTCAAATATGAGTGACGTACGACATCTAATAGGGGGATTACTTTTGTGTCACCTTTTATTTTCAAATATTGTAATAGTCACTGGTATTGCACATAATTCTATAACATGTCCTATAATCTTTGAGCGATACATATTTATTAGAATTCTTGAAAACCTCCAAAGCATTAAATTCAATGAATGCAAATTTTCAATGCTGAAAAGAATCGTTTAACTTTATTCAGCATACAAATTATAAATAAAGTAAAATAAGATAATTTTTCAATTTATGTATGGTACGTTCATAGAAACATTTCCTCGAACTAATTACTGAAATAACAGATGAGAAGAAGAATAATTCTTAATCTGCAAGAGAAATGCTAGCGTAATCGCACTTTGCATAAGAGCATTCGATTTTCAGTTGAATGTACATCATATGCAAACGTAACTATATATGCATGTATGTATGTACGTCGAATATCTACATCAGATTCAAATGTAATTCAAACGAGCTGTCCTACATTTTGTATTTCGTGTTGCTCCTTTGCTCGAAATTGTGCTAGACTAAATGATAGATATTATGTTGCGCTTTTTCTGATAGAGCCACTTGTAAGCCCCTATTATTATTATTATTTGTTGCTGGAATCGTACTTCGCTTAAAGTGGCAATGGAGCATATGTATACCAGAACTAGGAACGAGAGGTGAGCAGCATTAGAGATAGCTATTACTCGTATGAAACACAGTAAAAGCAATTAGTATCAACAGCAGTGGAGTTTCTTGCAATCAACTGATCATTTGGAAGAATATGCATATGTATGTAGGTATGTGTACACATACTCGCAAATTATATTATATTATGGATGTATGTGCGTGCACATGGAGAACAAAACGCAAGTGGTGTCGCTAATTAGTTATATGGAATAGTTGGGAGCAAATTTGAAATTTCATATTTAGTTTCAATATTAGACATAAGAAGTAAAGCAATTCAGCGAGCCAAATTCAATTTCATATATTAGTCATATTTTACTTTTTATAATCTTCGCTCTGGTTAAGCCAATGATTTGCTTCCAAAAATCAATACTTATGATAATAACCTTGTCTTAGTTATGCACCTATTATTCGTCAGCATACAACTGCCGTTCTCAATAGGCTTAAGAAATATTTTATACGCATAATTGGCGTTGGCACACTGAACTTCAGCTCTTGTCAAAGGTTATCTACATACGAGTATACTAAAGCTGCACCTCGCATTTGATAGCAGGCCATTGAGAGGCATCCATACAGCATATTAATTGCACATCGCAGACCTCAAAGGTTTCAGTTCAACTGATTATTAGTTATTCTATTCTTAATGGTCTACTCGTACAACACAGTTATTACACTACAAAATGTGTGTAAAGCTATGTATAAAAATTTTCATATTAAATGCCATATTGAAAGAAAAGTAGGTGCTAAAAATCAAACGGATTTTTGAGCCACTTAAAATTTCAACCTGAAAAAAATGCGTAATTTTGATGAAAATTTAAAATTTTTTAAAATTTAGAATATTTTCAGGAATTTTTTTACAATAAAAAAAAAAATGAAACACGATATTCAAATTTTTTAGGCCTTTTATTTAACCTCTTTACCTACATACAAAAATTAAAATTTTTTTTGTTTTTTTTTTTAATTTCAATCATTTAAAAACTGGCGCTGTAGTTGGCCCTCCCGAAAAATTTGACCTAGACGGTGTTGTTCATTTTGGCTCTTCTTTTGAATGTGAAACACAAAAACCAAACAAAGTTATTAATCAGTATAACTGTACCTATGTCTCGTACTGAAGTAAAAAAAAATTGACAAAATGGCGCAGTTTTGAATTTAACACTCTAAAAATCGTAAAAATCTTAAAAACAAAAGGTTTTTTATAAAAAGCAAAAACGAAATAATTGATGTTGTGAACAACATATTCAATTTTCAGACGATTCGGTTGAATAGTTCTTTTTTTTTTTTGACAACACCAGGCCGAAAAAAGTCGTTTCAAGACAAATTAATTTAAAGTTTGAGGTACAGGAGCGCGCGGACCGCTCTCTACCTAGTTAATGGGCTGTAGAAGCCGTAATATTGGGAATTTCACCATGAAAATTTCACAGTATTTTCTTAAGATACTATATTTTCAAAATATCGAAAAACCAAAAATCGATTTTTTGAAATTTCTAGATCACCGGGTTCCCTTAAGGGTTACTTTGTTTCATAAGCGATATACGTAGAGACGAAGTTTGCCTTTTATATTTTGAACCCAATCATGAAAAAACATGATAAAGTACGTCTTAGAACACCCATACCATCGATTGCTGTTTTGTTTCCGCCTCATATGCATAGAAGCAAGATTTGTCACTTATTACGTTGTCATAGACGTGCTTTGAACCACCGCAGCTGAATTCCTTCAAAATTTCTTTACACCAATAGAAACGACCCTTTTTTTGGGCAATTGTCACATTATACGGTATTCAACGAGAACAACTCTTCTTGACGAGCACATCAAATCAATGTATGTTGGTCCCAATAATTTCGAAGGATGCCTCTATCTCGCGATATGTCACATGACAATCCTGCATTATCAATTGACGCAAAACATCGACTGCTTCTGTCATAACAACCCTTTTTGTACAGCTTTTAAGAAATTCTTCCTGTAGGATCGTTGTACTAGCGTTTCACTGTGGCCTCAATTTCCACAATGGTAGTTGAACAATCTACTCCTGTCTCGATATTTCACATCAAAAATTGTCACGAAAATGTTCACGAGTTAATTCCATCTTTTGGAAGAGAAGAATTTTTCAATTTAAGTTTTAGAAGAACAAGTAAAGCCCGTTGGTGAAAACGTTATATGTTAGTTTGTGCACAAAAATACCAAATTTTTCGATAAAAAGACGACTCTTTTACAACTAAGCAAAAATTACAGTAGTAAAAAACACTGACGTTCTGATATTACAGATTTGAGTTTCAAGTGCGAAATCTGTTGTAAATGTGACGTCTGAGAAATTTGAAGACTATTTTTACGATCCGGATGCTCTTCTGAGACGAGGACGAGGAACATTTTAAAGCACTTGAGTTTCATCATCAACTGTTATGTTTGACAGACTAGAAGCATTTGAAATGTGGGTCTTCCGTCGAATATTGAAAATTCTCTGGATTGATCATGTTTTGAACAATGAACTATTATTACGAATACAAAGAGACCGAGAACTTCTAAAAACTATTAAACCGAGAAAAACAGCGTACCTCGATCATATTAGGATAAATCCGAAATATCATCTATTGCCTTATTTTAGAAGGAAAAATTGAAGGGAGAAAATATACAACATTGGACTGGTATCGGAGGATTTGGAGAGCTATGCAATGCTGCAAGACAGAGAGATATATATCAAATCATTGTAAATAATATAAAATAGTTTAAGTTTTGTAAATGTAAATTTATATTTATTTATTTAAGAAATGGAGCGCTTATAATTCGAAATCGAATAGGAATAATAAGGAAGAAAAAGAGCTTCATCATATCTTCGAGTAATAATGATTGTTCTGTATATTAACCGAATGGGATCAAAAGTATGGTTTTTCGAAATATCTCCATGACAGCGGACTTTGTGACAAAACATTATATTATATTTTCGGTAGAAAGTTATCTCTAATATTCCCGCTTCGCAGATTAATCCCAACAAATAGTTATAAAACAAATTAAGATTCGGTAGCATGCGAAAGCCATATGAGCTTAAATATCCTTTACCACAAAATCACAGTCAGATACTTTAATTTTATGCTTACTTCTGAATGATTAATAACATTTGAACCATATATCTTTAAATCTTTGTTTTTTTTCGTGTCGTAAGGAAACTAATTTATTTTATTTATTTATTTGTTTATATAAATAGTACATAGTAAGACTAAGGTCTTTTAATAGTACTTCAACAATGTTATAAAAAAACTGGACTGTTTTTAACATACAAGTTTCTTAATCTAAATTTTACACCAGTTCATTTACAAATCAATCCAATATATTTAACTTAACTATAATAAGAAGAAAAGAAGCAGCAGGAAAAGAAAAGAAGGATTTAGAAAAGAAAAGAAAAAACAAAAGTAGTACGAGTAATTAGAGAATGTAAAGAGAAATTTAATGCGCTACTTTAATGCAATCAAACACTTTTAAAATAATGATAGACTTGTGCCCTGTAGTTAAATCTGTTAAGTCCAGCCTTCACAGTGTCGGGTAATGAGTTCCACGTTTTAACAGCGTTAATGAAAAATAATCTAGATGATGGTAGGTAATTAAATTTTGGAATAATGAATTTGTTGTGTCTGCGAGACCTTACTGGTATCAACTTCTCTGTCAGATAGGGAGGAGACCTGAATAATATAAGTTTGCACAAAAATATGCAATTCTAATTCGTCTAGATCGTACATATTTACTAATCTATAGTAGAAAATACCTCCCAGACTACACGAAAATATAAAAAAACCAATAAAATTAGGCAATTAATATACATATTTACGTTAAATAAATTTACAATTTTTACAAAATTTGATCTAGATAAAGCAAAATCAAGCAGTTTCGAATTAGATAAAGCATTGTAAAATATTTCCGGAGTGCAAAGACAATAGGCGTATTACTCGCACATTTAGTCTTCACTACCCTTTTTAGGCAAAAAAAGGGTAAAAAGTGCACAAAGTGCAAAAAGTGAGAGGACTGCCGTCTCATTTCTAGAAATTTATTGTACTTCAGGGCTTATCAATAGATGTGCTCGTACTTCGCGGCTGTCCAATTTCTCGAAAATTCTTGTTAAGTCCTGGCAGCCCATTTCGCGTCATGCGCTAGATCGACAACAACTTAGCACACCGAATGTTTAGTGCAAATTACATTGAGTTTGATAATAAATTTTAACGCGTTGTTGTTGAACAGGGTGGCGTACCATAATTAAATATCAAGACTAAATAGATATACCCGCTAAATTTGGCAGCTGTAGCTTAACCAAGGTGACCGCTATACTTGTATACTTATACTCGTACTGTCACAGTACGAAAGCTCTTAATGAAAACTCCTTTGCGCGAATAACTGCAATTTTTTAGTAAATAATAGATATTTCCTTAATATTACGAAGCCTTTCTGCTGCCATAGAAGAATCAGGGCATCCAATTTCATTTATTTCTTTTATAGTTATGCACATATGTATGTTTGTAGCTAGATGCAATCACAGCGTGACATAGCCTGTCATGTGATATCACACAGAGCAAAGTCATGGAACTTCTGTGTGCGCATTGATGACAGTAAATAAATCAAAGGCGTTGACATTTTTAAATGTCAATGGCTTTACTACAACACATACACAGCAGTGTTGTATGTATTACAGGTTTCTTGTGAAACATTCACACTTCACTCAGTTTCGGCCTTTACAAGTATGTATATGCATATCGAACTCGATGCAATTAATATATCAATTACAAATACACACCTATGCAATTGTATTGATAAAACCGCAAGTCATTCAACTGTAGCGAAGGGAATATAGGCATGCCTACTTGTGCATTTTGTCTTTCATAACTATGGGTATATTTGATTTTTTAGTATACTCTATGCATTTCTAACAAATAATACAAATGCGCTCGATACATGTTAGCCTATGAATATGTACATATGTTTATATATAAAGCGTTTTTCAGTAAGAGCGCTTCAACTTTTGAACTTTTTTGAATAAAACACAAACGGTTTGACTTTTTCAACTAATTTTTTTTTTTATTATCGAGTTTGAACATATACATTTATGTATGAAACTCGATTTCTTTTGCATGACCACCGCGTGCACGTTTTACGAAGTCCAATCGTTGAACCCAATTTTCGACCACTCTTTTGCATAAATCGGCCGAAATTCCAGCAATTTCGCGTTCAATATTGGCTCTGAGCTCACAAATCGTCGCCGGCTTGTTACTGTAGACCAATGACTTCACATAACCCCAAAGAAAATAGTCAAGAGGCGTCAAATCACACGAGCGCGGCGGCCATTCGACCGGTCCATTTCTGGAAATAATGCGCTCATCGAACTTACTCTTCAACAAATCAATTGTAGCGTGTGCTGTGTGGCTTGTGGCCCCGTCCTGTTGAAACCACATGTCGTCTAAGTCCATACCATTCAATTGCGGCCAAAAATAATCGTTTATCATGTCGCGGTATCGATTTCCATTCACAGTAACGTGGCGATCGTTCTCGTCAACGAAAAAATATGGGCCAATTACGCCGCCGGCATGTAAAACGCACCAAACAGAGATTTTTTCGGGATGCAACGGTGCCTCATGAATCACGTGTGGATTGCTTTCTGCCCAGTAACGCATATTTTGCTTGTTGACAAAGCCATTGAGCCAAAAGTGAGCTTCATCACTGAAGATGAACACACTGCAGAAGAGCAACACTGAAGAAGAGCAACAGAACGATTATTTTCATAAAAAATGTGCACGATTTGCAATCGTTGCTCAAGTGTGTAGCGTTCCATGATGAAATGTATACTAATGAAGTTTACAAATGGCAAGCGAAAAATAAAATTGAAGCGCACTTATTGAAAAACGCTATACATACACATATAAAAATATATGATATGTGAATGCACCTCAATATAACCAACTCTCTACGTAATTCGAGCATTCGTATAGAGCAAATCAAACGACAAATGCAACCAATTTCTTCGTTTTTCAAACAACATGTTTTATTCCCGCGCGCATTTGTTAACAAGGAAACTATGATATAATTTTGTTTACATAATGGTTGTATCTAACAGCACAAAGGAATCGAGATAGATATAGACATATATATAATATATATTCATATATGCATCTATATATCAAAAGGCTGAGACAATGAGAGGAGTCGATTTAGCCGACTGTCCGCGCCCCGTGCGTACGATAAGTAATGCCAAAATTACTTAATATACGAGTATTTCAATGAAATTTGGTACACATTTTACTCCTTGTCCAAGGACTTTTGGTTTAGAAAATTAGCGAAATCTGTCATCAACCACGCCCACCTCCCTCCCTTTGGCACCTCTATGTCTGTTATGAATGAAGCAAAATTCCTCACATTAGGTACAAATGAGCAATTCAAAAAACTAAATACGACGCATGTAAAATTTCAAAAAACAAAAAAAAGTAGATGCGGGTATCTCGATAACGACTTAATAAAACTCTCTCAAACGTGGTACGTTCATTGCCTCCAACCTCATTTATATGTGGTCTACCTAATTCTTGTGGAGATTGAACAAAAGCCACGCCTAGTCTTTATATATTTTAAGACTGAATTTCCGTCCGTTTCTCCGTGAGTACAAGCTATAATTCCCATTGTCTGTGCCACAGCCAGTTCAAATTAAGTTTCATTAAAATATGTGCGGATATATAATATAAAGTTCGTCTTGGACCGAATTCAGCACTTCCTAACTTTCTTATTTGCTTTCTTTTGCTTTCAAAATTCTAACTCATTTTATTTTTGATTATAAATTTAGTTCATATTCCTTTTGCTTCCCACTCCATGGAAGTAAATTCCATGGCTCACTGGCTGCATAACTGCACAACTAGCCCGCATTACTCACAAGTTTCAATTTTGCTACAACATAATTTTATTTCATTTTTTGTTGTTGTTGGTTTTTCGTTTGCCTTTCACGTTTTCCTCCGTTTTCTCTTAGTATGTACATATATTTGTGTATACAACCATACATACGTACGTGTACATAGTTGTAGTACTCAATTCACTACGAGTGTGCCAACAGAGATATACTCGTACATAAATACTTATCATCATCTTCTCAGTCATTCACGACATTCTCTGTAGTAGTTTTTCCAACTACGTCCATTAAGGCCAATTATAAGTATATTGGTCCTTAGTGAAGTTTAGAGCTCTCTGTCCATCTACCTTCTTACCCTAATTTATATGTAGTTTGTCTGCCATATTTTGCCTACCTTTGCTTAAATGTACATAAAGTGGCTTTAATGGCCATTTTTTACACCTCGTCTTATTGAAATTGTTTTCCACTCTGGTTTTACTTTTCATCTCTGTGTTGAATTTTTCTGCCCACATACTATATTCTATATTCACTTTATATACGTGCGTACAATTATATTTGTGTGTTGATAAAATTTGTTTGTGGCAAAATACGAGATGGAAATGGAAGAAAGTGTGCAAATTTTACAGCGGTTTTCCGGTCAACCGAACAATTACCGAAATGAAAATTTCTCACATCAAAACACCAAATAGTTTCATTCATATACATATTTACATGTATACGTTATCTTCTTCAATGCTGGCAACCTTTACAAAATTTAGTATTTCGTAGCTTTCCCTTCAGGGAAAACGTATGGTACATTAACTAGTAAAATAAAGTTGTAAAGCGGGGGTAATATAGACATCTACTTATGTATTTTGTTGCGTGAAGTATATTTAAAAAAAAGGTTGCGCAAAATTAATCATCGTTCCCACGACAGTCGGTTCTACGTTACCGGAATGACCCGGATTTATATCCGGCCAAGGACTCTTTCCAACCGGACAACAACAAAATTAAACATCAAATTTGTTTGTATTAAATGAAAATAAAACATGATTTGGATGGAAATCTTTAATTTGACCTTTACGCGCTCCATTGCTTTTCAGTTGGTATACTGCGGTATACTGTGTAGTTCATAAGTGTCAAATATGATTGATGTACGACGCCATTTGCAAAAATTATAAATCTTCCTATAGGATGATTAACTTTGTGCGACCTGGTATAAATTAAAACATAAAGGCTATTGGTCTGAATATAGGCATTTAAAAATATTTTGTAGAAAGGGGTTTTGATCAAATTTCTTCAAAAATCCATGGCTTATATCCTGGCGTTGTCCTACAAATGGAGGAAGCTGAAGTTTTATACCATCCCCAATGGCAGTTGAGTTTTATAAGAAGCTTTTTCATAGCAGAAATACATATGTATATAAATAAATAGCTCAACCAGACTCAGCTTCCTTATTAAGCTCAGGATAAAGCTGGGTTGGATTGAGCGTCTGTGCGTTTCTTCTGACTGCAGTTAGCCGGGATGTCTCAACCTTCTCCGCGCTAAAGCGCTATATTCAAGAAGAAAGTGCATTGGAGTCTCTTAAGATTAGTCACAGAAACGACAAGAAACAGTGTACTTTATCCCATATCCCATACATATATATATATATGATCAAACCCTTAGCTTTTTCGCGGGCACAAACTTTTTGTAAACGTTCGCAGTAATGCCAGTAGTGAAAAGAAAATTGATAGAGTATCGGCATTTATTAATTTTTCGTTTATAAATGTAGGCTTACAACATAAATCTTAGAAGCTAATTATGTTAGGAGTTATAGCAATTACTTACTCCTTCACCTGTCTTTGGAGTGTGACCTACAGTCGCCTCCAAATGGCAAAGGTTTTTATGAGATCCTCTTTTATTTTATTTATCCTGAGTGAAAAAAATTATCCAAAACAGTACTTTGCGTTCATTCGAAACTTGCACTTTGTTATACTAAAGTTCAATGGGCTGCAATTCTAAAAATTCTGTTTAAAAAAATGAACGTTTTGATGAAATTTTGAAACATTTTGTAAAATATGTGAAATTTGTGTTGTGTCGTTTTTGGTGTACAGTTGGGTTTACGTTTGTAAAGCTCTCGAGAGAATTTCGAAACAGAATTAAGGAGTTTGAACACGTTTTTGCTTTCGATTAGTGGGACGTTGCTAAAATGAGCATGAGCTTCTTGCAAATTTGTTAAATCGGGTAGGTAGGTGAAATGGTTGAAGTGCCAGTCTGGCGCTCCTCAAGTAGCACCAAAGAGCCGTTTTGATACCATTATGAGACCTCCAACAGGCAGATATCTACAGCCAGTTAGAACTGTTGATATAATGGAGAAGATTGATGGAATTTGGGTTGGCGCACTCCCCCAGGCTGTCGGTGAAAGGAGCATCCAGTTATCTTAATTGTCTTGCTGCCAAACCCGGGCATTTACAGAGAAAGTACTAAACATTCTCCTTCTCTTAAAGGTTCCCCAAACTTCCACAATGGGGGTTAAATGGTAACCCTAGCTTTTCCGCGTGTTGCCGATCGACCAGTGACAGGTAAACAAAACTACGAGTTTGGAAATGGAATGGCAAGGAGTCCAAAGCGACTTTCTGAGGCCTTCGTACATTGTACTAGGGCCAAAGGGTTTTCGAAATAGCACATGAAGAAATGGAGTCAGTCGAATGGCAAAAGATTATGTTATTCAATGTATAGCATAAAAACTTTTTCATTTTCTACTGTAGTATACGTTCCATTAGGTTACGAAGTTATGAAGGTTACAACTACCTACTTCCTAAAGTGGGCTTCATTTTTGCTCCGATTCTTTCGTACCTCCCAAATACAACATTGAGCTAAGGTCGTATCCAACGGCGCTTTCACAACGCACAACATGTTTAGTTATGACATCATGAGGCATTCTCGTGTAGTAAGTTGGGTGCGTACTCCCAGTCTAATTCAAATCACATTTCTCAAAAACCCATGGCAGAACACCAAAGTGGCCACCGAGTTCGAAATGTGTGCTGTATATGAACTTACAATATATACAATTCCAAATGTAAATGAAATATGTATAATGAACATTGCAGTTCGTATAAATATTGTATGAAACGCAATAATGCAAGGCTATCAATATCAATATTACAATGGTCAATAGAAAATCTGTACAAGAGAGCACATTTTATCTATCATACATATATATCTGCACTCGTCCTTATGCGCGAACAATGTTAGATACAATGGGTTAAATACAGCCAATTGACATCTACTTGAAATGATCATATCCCATAAATATACTTAATATAAAACAGTAAATTGCTTGTAAGAGCATACCTACATACATACATACATTTGTCTGTACAAATGATTGTTGTTATAGATGTTTTATGGATAAAAGTTAAGTTAATGGCATTGAAACTGTCAGAGTCATTGTGGGAGGTCAGTTTATAAAAAACTTATAGTGATTTATAAAAGATATTTATGGATTCTGTTGAATTTCTATAGCTTGAGTGCTCAGTGAAAAGAATTATTTCAACTTTTACATTTGATTGAACATTTATGGATGTATGTACATAAAGGGGTTTCCAATAAGAGGTGTTATTTTGATATTCAAAGAAAAATGCTATTTTTTAATATAAATGATCGGCTATTTATTTCATTATAAAGAGGAAGGCTGCCGTTAATAGTGGAAAATAACATCAGGCAAATGACCACCAAGTCCACGCTTACAGGACAATCTCCTTTTCATGAAATTTTCCATAACCGAATTGCAATTATATGTCCTCCATAGCCTCACGAATTCCATCTTTGAGGTCTTGAAACGACCCTGTGCTGTTGACGTAGACCTTCTCTTTCACGTGGCCCCAAAGAAAAAAGTCACAAGGTGTTAAATCACTAGATCTCGGTGGCCAATTGTGATCACCTCTTCGAGCGATAACACGGTCCGGAAACTTTTCCCGTATAAGATGAATGGTCTCGTTGCTCGTAGCGCCGTCCATGTGTGGAGCAACATCAAATCAAGGCCACACCACAAAATGGAGTAGAAGCAGCTCAGCCATACACCCAATAAAGGATGTAAGCGCCAATTCACATATAATTTACATGTAGTGAATTAAAATTTCAATCAATATTTGCCGAACTGACCTCAATAAATATTCACCTAAACTGCAACTCATTGCAAGTTTATAAAAACACAACAACAAAATTTAAGAATTAAACGCCGTTTTGTGGCAGTGCATATTCGTCGATAATGGCCATATTTATGGAGAAAACTCTGGATCTCACAAAACTATCGTTAGGAATGAATTTCTGGCCAATAACTCGACAAACCTCACAACCATCAAGTTCACCTGTTATGGGACCGGTGGAAATTTTCTAATTATCGAACATTCAAATTATCACCTTTTCAACCAATAGAAGAGAAAAGATAAAACGTGGCGAGAACTGCAGATGATTACGAAAAAGCGTTTGAATAATGCCCAATAATCCAATCATTAAGGTTTATTTCGGCGGGATCCTATTTAGAGGGCTATAAATAGTTTTAGATGAAGAACAAATATCTTTGAGCAATGCTTTACTGTTCTCAATACACTGCAAGCAATGAACAACGTCTTGCTGGGATGGATACGAGTATAAGAAAACGATGGGCATGACGGAAAGGAAAAGGTCGATTGTCAGGAAGGCAAGGAATTTATACGACATTGGATGGGAAGTTCAAGACAGAGGCGGGCAAAACAATTTATTCTTCCTTCTAGCAGAGCATCAAGTAGGCTTCTAAACCTGGATATAGAGGATTGACGAATTTTCAGTGAACAATATTCGAGACATTATAGTATTCGTTATTATTTGAAGAAACTAGGATTAGTAGAAACAAACGCCTACCTTTTTTGCGAGCTGGTTGATGAAACATCAAACCTGAGGGTGATTTTTAATTTTTGTTTTAAAATAAAATTATATTGTGAAAAATTACATAATTTAAATGTTCACCATGAGAACGTCTACAGGCTGACATACTAGAATTAAAATTAATCAACAGGGAAATTTAGATCGCAATATTGCAATTTTTCCCCATATTGTGTGACTTGTGGCTTCATCCTATTGAAAAGAGATATTGGCAATACCTATTCCTTCAAGCTCAGGCCACAAAAAGTCTTGAATCAGTTATCCATAGCAATGTCCATTGACAGTAACAGCTCTTTCATTTTCAACTTCAAAGAAAAACGGCCAATTATTCCACCAGCCCAAAAACCACACCAAACAGTACATTTTAGTAGATTATAGTTGATTTTTTTAATTACTCGAAGGTTTTCTTCTCCCCGGATGCGGCAATTTTGTTTTCTGTCAAATCCACTCAGTGGGAAATGAGCTTCGACAATAAACATGATTTTGCGTGAAGAAGCAAATCACGAAACTTCTGCGTTGATAAAGATCTGGTGGCCTCAATTGTTGTATTATTTGAATTTTGTAAGGATGCAAATCCAAATCCTTCTGTAAAGTCCGCCAAACAGTCGATTCCTGTTGAGTACGTCGAGATATCCATGCTGACGATTGTTCAACAACACTGCGCTACAGCAACAATGTTCTCAATAGAAGTTCAGTTTTTGGTCTGCCAGTCTGCCTTTTTCTATACTCGACAGAACCAGTTTCTTGAAATTGTTTCACCAACCTTTGAATTTTCAACTCGTTCGGGCGATTATTTGCACCTTAAAATCGGAAATTCTGCGATATGCTGCTCTTAAAGATCTGTATCCTTGATAAATGTTAAAGATGTCATAAAAAAGACACCGTCTAGGAATTATTCACAACTGACATCTAGGTGTCACTTTTGAAAGACCCTTTAATATACAAAAATAAAACCTATGATTATAGTTAGATATCCACTCCATAAATTAAACACAAACAATCGTATATAATTAAAGTCAGATATAAAAAGATAAAATTAATAATTATTATTGTCATTAAAAGGTGTATATAAGAACAGAAAATCATTTAAAGAAAACTCTAATCTTAACCAGAGCATGTTACAAAGAAAGCAATTCACATAAATTTACACTATATTTTCAATTCGGCTATTCAAATTTTTCGGTATCCCGCATTTGGATCTGGCATGCCTAGTACACAGACATCATTGCGCCCCTGCAACTAGGCAACGATGTTAGCAATAGCCAGTTTGAGCAAATCACTGTGTGTTGGTCGCAGATAAGGAAATGACCGTACATTTTGTTTGGACTCAACCACTTGTCAACTGCCAATATGTGGCTAAAGTAAATGACCAGCAACATGTTGCTAGTGCTAATGCAGAAACATTAACTTAATTTTGCTCTCTGGAAAACAAAATATTCTTGTGCCATACACAGGTTATCAGCTGTTAGCACCCTTGGTTATGTGGTTCACTGCTGATAATATTTTTCTAATCAATATTTGCTCTTATTGATAGCACCAGCAATTTGTTATACACCTTCACAGAGAGAGAGTTCTTCAGCATTTTATTATTGGTGTGAGCTTGTTTCACAAATCAGCAAATCACCTGTATTAAAACTGTTATGCCACAGGTGTGTTTAGAATTAGTTGAGGTTTATCAGCGCGACGGTGTTGACATTGTCGGCAAATCTAACGCCTGCTAACGTTAATTGGCTATAAAATGTGAAAGTGAAGTGGAGTAGAAGTGGATCGGGCAATTCTAGGATCTTAATATTTATTGTGATAAGAAAATTGAAATGAACATATCATTCGAAAATATTATCTCACATCCGCTCTTATCAATGTTATGCATATAATTGGGAGCTGAGAAGCTATATACATACAATGAAACGTCTCATCATACCAACATTGATTGATACGTATGGATTGATTAAGTTTTGGGATTTTGATACTGGGCCACCTGGTGGAGATCAACAACTCAAGCATGGGCATGAAGCCAATTGTAGTAGGCGGCATGGTCGGAAATTTATGCGGAAGGAAAAGGTGGAGTAGTGGACAATATTTTAAACTGAAATTACTTTTTTTTAGTTTCTTAATTACAAAAGCAATAATATTTTTTTTTAGTTTTTTTCATATGTAAATTTAATCATTGGCAGCAGTGAGAGAAATGCAGTAAACATACGTACATATATGTATTTATGGAGCATAAAAAGTGTTAACTGTAAAATTAAGTCAAACAATTGGCGCCAATTAGCAATCAACAATGGCAATTCAATTTGTCTTCACAAATACATTGTTAAATATCCGTGTACGTATGTATGTATGTACACGAAGAGGCAATGAATTGCAACTTTTCAGAATTCCGTTTTTGAAGTTAAAGTTTAAAATTTTAAACGAAAAAACATAAAGATATGCATTGTGTCTACTTCATTTCTATATGAGAGCAAAATTAAAGGTTTTTTTTTTTCTTTTTATAAAACAGCGAGAAAAAAGTGGGTGAGGTATGCACATACATATTACTGCATATCTATTAGGTTGAGGAAGAAGTTCGTAGCGTTTTTATTTTTACTTTTTATTTAAACAAAAAACAATATTTACATAAAAAAACAATAATCAGATTCGCGGTTGCTGTTTACGACCTCTTCTCACCTCCTCACCAATTTGTTGATGCCGTTCCGCCAAAAATCGCCTGGTCTTTTATCAAAGAAGTTGTTGAACTAGTTTTTAAGAACCTTTTTGTTATCGAAGATAACGCCCTTCTGGTTTGACAGTGAGCGAAATGGATGGTAATCGGTAGGTGCAAGGCCGGAGCGCGCTGTCCGGTGCAAGGCGGCGGATGCTGAAGGACCTCCCATTCGAGCTCTTGGAGTGCGCCTTTGACGACTTGTGCAACATGGCGTTGTCGTGAAGAAGTATGGTTTGACCAGTCGAATAGCCTTATTCACGCGTGTAGCTAGGCAGCGTAGAGCTCTTTGTTGACCGTGGCATTCTTTTCGAGCATTCTCAGTGTACCATGCCCTCTTTGCCCATCTTTGGATGAAGATCCGGCTTGACTCTCGGCGTATCTCCTGCAGCCACCCACTCCTTTCGTTGCTTCATATTGATGTATAGGCACCATTTCTCATCTCCCGTGACGATTCGTGACAAAAAGCGCTGCTTATGATTGCGTATTGCTCGATGACGGGCGAGATGCTGAGAAGCAATTTGAAGGCGACTTTCTTTGTTTTTTTCGTTGAGCTCATGAAGCACCCAGGCTCCCAAGTTTTCGGGAACCCCCATTGAATGAAGGTGATTGAGAATCGTTTTATAATCGGAGTTTCATTCATGACTGGTTTACAGACCGTTCTCCTTCAAAAGTGATTTGAGACGTTCTTCATCGATTTCAGAAGGCCTTCCGTTGCGGGACGTGTCATCGACATCAACGTCATCATTTTTGAATTTTGCAAACCATTTCCGTGCTGTAGACTCGCCTATGAGAGCTTCTCCATATACGTCGCAAATGTCTCGGACTGCTTCGGTAG
The DNA here is from genome assembly GCA_037575425.1 of Anastrepha fraterculus. Classification (NCBI taxonomy): domain Eukaryota; kingdom Metazoa; phylum Arthropoda; class Insecta; order Diptera; family Tephritidae; genus Anastrepha; species Anastrepha fraterculus. The sequence goes on from JAYXIM010027242.1 coordinate 95,519, forward strand.
CTTCTTGACCTCGATGAAAAGCAAAGAAGAGCAGGTGTCGAAAATATTGATTTTTGCCTCCTGGGTATTCCATTTCAAAAAAGTAGATAACTCAAAAAACCAATTAACATGGTTTTGTCGAGCAGAAAGAGTTCTATCGAATGCCAAACAGCAAACAAATCGTTGTAAAATAAAAGAGGATATAAAAACGCTATGATCTTATTCCCCGACCCAGTATTTAAAACTATTTTTCGAAAGTATGCTCCATTGAAACTTTAGAATCCTGTAAAAAATTTAATTCATGAGAAAATGAAAAATTGAGTATGCAGCATTTCTATATATTTAGGTACGAATATAATCCATAACGTGAAGCCGATAGCCCTGGTAGCTAGAGCTTTTATCTTAGATTAATCTATAATTTTAATTATATTTTAATAAATAATAATAATAATAATAATAATAATAATCCATAACTTCACGTATTTAGTTTAGCGCATATTTTTGATACTCGCAAACTTTCATAATTCATTGCATTTATTTACTTTAAGATTACAATTAAAATGTGAAGATTTTTAAGCGGAAAAATGAGAAACGCATCAAGTAGCAACTTTGTGACTCTTATCCATTTCAGTTTTAACAGAGAAAATAGCGATCTCTTGAGCATTTTGTTCGCATACATATGTACATATATATGTGGAGGCACTTGGATACTTATTTTTGCATAAAGAAATACAAGTGAAAACGTTTGAATAGTTTTTTACGTACCTTTCTGTGTGCTCCTTGCCACATGTTGAGCTGTTCCAAATAAAGAGCTATCAATCATTTTTTAATGTAAGACGTATGCAGAGGATATACGAACAATTCAGTTTCGTATGTATGTACAAAACTGAATCGAATTTTCAGAGCGTGTAATCGAATTCACATTCATATACTCGTATACAGCTATGGACAGAGAAATAGCGCCCTTCCCCCCAGTAATACTTTATATAATGATGTTGATTTTTACTGGATTACCTGGTAAAACAATTATTATTGCACAACTCTATTCTTTTATTATCAAAAAATTAAAAAAAAAACGCGAAATAAATAACATTTCAATATCTACAATTATAAAGAGTTCGAAAAATCGAAATTTATCACATTTGTACTAGACACTGAAAAAGTGAACTTTTATCGATCTGCAAGAAAAAAAGAAATTGGTTATGTCAAATGGATTAAATTTGTTTTTTAATTACTTGCCTCATTAGTATTTTGTTTAGTATACATTTTAAATAAATTTATTTTTTAAAACCGCATCGCACTTACGAAGTAAACTTTCTATTAACTTTTGCGATCTCTCCAAAGGAATAGTATTTCCACGCTTCCTATTCTCCTTGCCATAGTTCATTGGCATTTTTAAATTTTTTCGACGTTCCACTGATTTTCTATGTGCTTTGTGCTTTGTTCTGGCCAACCCAGAACTGTAATTTTTTCTTTAGAAAACCAACTTTTAAGTAATTTTTCTATATGCATGAATAACCAGTTTAGTGGCATCGAGTCGCAGGAATATGGCTTCATCATATTTTTCAGAATTATCTTGAAAACTTATCCATACTGCCATTTATTCTCAACTCCATTCCAAGAAAATGATCCCCAAACTTTCAAGCTACCCCCACCGTGCTTTACGGTCTTTGGTGTGTACCGGGGATTGAACTCTTGGTTCTTTTCACCACGAGGCTACATTCCTCATTTATTGTATATTACTTCCAGCGTTATTGCTTTTCCTAATGATGATCTCATCCTGCAGAATTGTATAAGTAGTCCTTCGCGCAGGTGTCTTTCCAACCATACTTTTTGACTCCGCATTATTTCTATTCTATTTTCCCCTAGGGTTTTAGAGGTCCCAAGTAATTTTAATTTATTTCCGTGCCCAATTATGGTTTTAAAGGAAACAATTATATTTGCAATTACAACGCACAAGAATTTACCGAAAGAACTGGCTTTATTTATCTTACGGCGGCCGCCGTAGCCGAATGAGTTGGTGCGTGACTACCATTCGGAATTCACAGAGAGAACATAGGTTCGAATCTCGGTGAAACACCAAAATTAAGCAAAACATTTTTCTAATGGGACGCACACCACAAATAGGAGGCGGAGCTCGGCCAAACACCCAAAAAGGTTCTCCCACGCAATAATTTAAATTTCGAATAAAACATGGGAAAATGAAACAAAAAACAAGTTAATGAGACTTATTTTCCGATATTAGAAAGAATCGATTCACAGCATAACATTGGAATAAAAATATGTACGAATATCACTAAATCTTCTAAGAGATAATAATTCGCATAAATAATAATTATAATTAGTTGCTATTGCGCTGCCCTAGCGCATGGTAACCCTTATACGATTCGTATAGAGGACACTATAAGTTCGCTATTTCACTGTCCATAGCTGTATGTATTTGTGTACATTAGAGCGCCCATCAAATGCATGGAACGTACAAATGCTTTTTTTTGTTTTTTTGTTTGTTTTGCTTTCCGCCCATTTTCGAATAGGTTACGTTTGACATGATTCGCTCTAGTCGAAAAAAGTCAGTTAAAATAATTAAAAAACTAAACAAAATGGTTCCAAAACGACCCAGCTAATTTTCGTTCCATAGCCCTAAACTATCAATTTTTGGAGGGAAAATATGTCTTCTTTTCAATCTAGTTACGAATATTTTTTATACATATTTTTGGAGTCCCAGTGATTTTTAATTTTGTTTGAAGCAATAAGAAGTAGAATTTTTCGAAAATTTTTATATCAAAATATAAATGTTCCCGACACATCATGGGATAGAGTATGCAACACAGTTTTTGTTAATTTTTTTAATATGAATTGAATTTCCATAGAGTACAGCGGATCCCAAAGCTAAGAAAAATTATCCTTTAATAAAGAAGGAGAAGGGCGTACAAATTTTACCAAACTGATCATGACGACGATCTGAGTCGATTCAGCTGCACCCCTCTGCATAGAACCGTGAAGATTTCTAAGCTTTTTACGACCTAATATTCGATATTTTTTATTAGTAGAGTGGTCATCTGACCTCCAAAATAGCACTAGGAATATTAACGAATTACGTGGAGCGCAACAAAAAAAATTTGCCCTGCTTGAGTTGATATAACCGGTTCGAGTTGAAAGCACATGAAGCCATGAAAAAGCTTAAAAAACCATGTGGCGTTCAGAAGCGGAGTTAAATTGTAGGACCCTCTGTTTGTGGAAGTAAACATCAAGAGGCACACCAAACGCGAAACAATCAACAAGGAATATAAGCGCCAATCATGTGCATACATACATAAAATAAAAAATAGATACTTTAGATACTTTTGTGAATGGGCACTTGGGGAAACTCTGGCTAAACATAAAACTGCGCAATATACAAATAAAAGGAAACAACATAGGGCAGCTTTAAGTCGAATATAAGCGCTTTCCGGGTGTTCTTTTGCTGGTGGGATGCACAAAAATAAAGCACACATACGGTCATACATATATCTGTTATCTATTAATACAAATATGCTTACTTGTATACGTTAAGATTTAATCAATTTTATCAGCATTCATCTGCTTTAAATGCGATGATGTTTTAACAGAAGGGCACAAAAATTCATGCATTTGTTTCTTCGTTCTTATGGGCACACCGATGAGATAATTTTGTTGGTATTTATTACATACCTCACAGCTGATAGGTAAACATATTGCTTCACAAACTACCCAGTAGGAATGGCAAACTGTTTGCTTCGGCGAGATTTCTTTTCCGTAAATTACGAGTATACATACATACAAATATGTATTTTATGATGCACACATCCCGTGAAAATATAGAGCACCTCATCATTTTGTTTTTATAAAACTGTAGTTCAGTGTCTAACGAAAATTAGAAAAATCGTACAAATTTTCATGAAAATTTAAAATTTTCGAATTAGAAAAAAATAGATACGCAGTTTTATAGCCTAATAAATTTTAGTATAATGAAGTGCAAGTTTAAATCAGCCTGAAAATTCCGTTTATTTTTTATAAGTTTTTTCCTTGACCGTGTTGCGCATTTTTCCATACAAACAACCCCCAATTTTTTTTTTGTATGGAGAAAGCACGCAACAGGAAAAAAATGTGTCAATCATCAACGAGAATTTTGAACCGCTTCGAACTGTCGCTTTATTATACTAAAATTTAATGGTCTATAAAATTTGGGTACACAGTTGCTTTTTTAAATTCTCATTAAAAATGTTGAAATTTTGTCGAATTTTTTAAGGCTTTGTAAAAAGCCCAAAACGTTTTGACTAATATGGTATTTATTAGAAAATTTCTATATTTCAAAATAATAATTTAGATAAAAAAAATAATTGAAAAAATAGTCAAAATGTTGAGGTGCTTTGTTTTTTTCGCGAATTAATATGATGTTCCTCTGGACACCTTCATCCCTTCCCTTATATACACCCACAGTTCAACTAATTTATTTAATACAATTTTGTGTATGTCTCACCACTTATTTGCATCACCACTTCATCTTTGCAGACGCATCAAGTGCGCGCAGTGTCGAGTCCCTCGCTCACAGACGCTTTACAAGAGGAAGAAAACGAGGCTTCTACCACCACAGCTGCTCCAACTACATTAAAGTGTTTCAGTCAGATTTCAACTTCGTCTTATGCATCCAGCGAATCTACGCCGACGATGGTCACTGTGACAACGAAGAATAGCAATGAGAGTGGCAAGCCAATGGGACTGCCAAATAGCCAGAGTGTAGGTGTATTGCAGAAGTTCAAACGCACGCTAACCAATTTTAATAAGCCATCACAACAACAACTACCACCACATATTGCAAACAGTAGCAGCACACAGACGCTTGTATTGAGCAATGCAGCATCCGCATCATCCACAACAATCGCAACCGGTGGTGGTGCTAGCGTTGGTAGTAACAACTCCATGACAACTGAAAATCATTCAGAATCCACATCAAACCTTGTGCTCGACGGTGCTACGGGTAAATACCGTTTCGGTCCACTTATTTGGCGTTCGTCAAAGGAACGCCGCAAGACAAAGTACAATCGGCGTGACAAGTGCAATAGTGGTGATTCAGGCATACAAATTGAGTTAGATAATGACGAGCAATTCTCGCGTATTTTAGTCACAGCGAATGGTGGCGACAACAGTATGCCACCAAGTACGAGTGCAGCGGCAGCAAGGCAACGCCATGCTAATGAGAAGGTAAGTTTCGAACGATGATATTATTGTAAGGGAGAGTAGTTCTCCTACACGTATTGTGAATTGGTTACCATAAAAAATTAGAACGGTTCCCTGTATACCTAAGAGGTTCTACAGCCTCCGCAGTGGCTGATAATTTTGTCTAAAAGAGGCTATAACTTAGCGAAAGTTGGACTCTTTCCGATTTTAGATTTAGGTTAAGCTAAGTTGAGGAGGCTGCTTCTGTGACAACCAAACCCACCAAAAACCCACTTGAGCTCTGCGAAATCACTCAGTTTGTTACAAAGATCATAACCAGAAACTCAAGATATAACCAGAAACTCGTAGTTCAAAGCTATGATTTTTGTCAGTTTTTTTATTACAAAGTATCCACTGTATGGACTACCCTGTATTATATTACATAGTAGACTGGTGGGTATTAAACACAAGCCAATGGACCAACCTTCTCATACACACATTTATACCAACTTACGCATGAAATGGTTCAAGCCTTTTTGTTCCCTTGTGATTTCTCTGCAACCAACAATGCCACTGGTGAACTCACTTTTTTGCATGTCACTTTAATTAGTATTTAATTAACTGGGTTTTTCTTTCAAGGTCCCACTAAAAATGCATTCAGTGCGTCGCGCCAACTCGGCTAAAGCCACAAGCATCACAGATAAGTCAACCATGGCGACACTTAGTGCCAAAGCAAAGATACTCAAACGCATGGATATTCATGGTGGCAGCATGGAACGCGAAGCACCCGAATCACTACCCGCGCGTTCATTAAGCCAACCCAATGGCTTAGATATGTGCGGCATCGGTCGAGCTGGTGGTAAGTCCCTAAAGGCAACCTCATCGAGCAACTCTTGACGTGAAATTTATGGTAACGCTTTCGGTTTTATTTGTATCTTCCAGATTTGGACGACAGTGACAGTGATAGTGTAAATTCACATGAGGAAGGTAAGTTGCCGTGTACGGCTTGTTGAATGGCAATTGATGGTGACTTAACGCGGCGTAATTAAATTTAACTAACCCAGAGTACCTTTTCGAATGTCTGCATTTTAATTGCCGTTTGTGCTACTCAATCTACTTGCGTATATATAAATATATGCATGCGAGTATGTATCACATGGTATGTTTAATAATTTCTTACTTCTCTTGCAGCGCCAAACTACTACCCCATTTACGCTGAAGTGTTGTATAGCTTCACCGCCGCTGGTCAGCAAGAGCTCGGCCTCGAGCGTGGCACACTAATCGAAATTCTACGCAAAGAAGTCGGTCCATGGTGGTTTGGACGCATTCGCAAAGAAGAGAATAATACACTAGTCGAAGAAATACTTGACCCTGAGCTAGGTTGGTTCCCCAAGGAGTTCGTGCGCGTCATACATAATCCAAAGACTGATGTGTTTTTCCTTTCTCGAATGGCAAATATCGCGATGTCTGGAGAATTAACGCCAACAGCAAAACGTAGCAGCTTCAAAAGAAATGCTGCAACATCGAAAACTGCGATACACTCTAGTACAACCACAATGCCGTCATTGACGACAGCAATGACTGCCACCGAAGCAGAATCAACAGTTGCTTGTGACTTGGATGCCACCATAGTTGATGAGAATAATGTGACAACAATTGTAATTGAATCGCCCTCGTATGCCAGTCTGCCGAATGCGTCTTCGAATTCCGGTGGTGGTGGTGGTGGTGGCGTGTGTGGGGATTCGTCAAACGCCTTGGCACCATCACGCAGCATTAATGTGATACTCGATAGTGCGGATATGTTGCGACGCAGTGCGGTCAAAGAGTTGCTTGACACTGAGATTAACTATGTGAAGCTTTTGGCCGCCATATGTGAGGGGTAAGAAGAGCGAAGATTTATTTTTAATAGTTTTTTTGCTAAACTTGTTTGCATGTAATCTTTCCATTAACAGCTATTTGCCGGCAATGAGTAAGCGTATTGACATCTTCTCGCCGAATAGTATTCGTTTGATTTTCTCAAATATAACTGCGATCTATAAATTTCAACGCAAGTTTTTGGAGGCCTTACGCAAGGGCATCGAGCAGAATCAAGTTGCCAAAGTTTTTTTGAAAATGGTGAGCTAGATAAAGTTAGTTGTACCAATTAACATATTAACTGTGGATTTTACACGCTTTCCAGCATAAGGGATTCCTCTGCTACTCAACCTATTGCAATGCATATCCACGCGCACTAATCGAATTGGAGACATATGATCGTATCAAAGATGCCAGAACTATTTTAGACAAGTAAGTAGAAAAAATATCAATATCTGCCACTGTTTAGTTTTTTCACTTCCTCGACATTCGTTTTTCGTTACCGGAACGAGCGTTTTTATATCCAGCCAAGAACTGTCACACAAGCAGCATTTATGGGGAATGTTTCTGCTGTTGAATAATTTAAATTCGTTAAATGTTAACAATTAATTTGTACACGCTATGAAATTTATTTACAACATTAAGAATGGGGTTAGGCACTATATACTAGTGCCACTCACACTTAAAAAACAAGAGTTAGCGATAATTTAGACTTCCATTTTGCCAAACAGAAAATCTAAAGCAAGATTTGTACTATAAATAAATAATTGGCGCGTGCACTTCTGTCAGGTGTTTGGTCGAGCTCCTCCTCCTAATTGTGGTGTGCGTCTTGATGTTGTTCCGCAAATGGAGCGTCCTACAGTTTTAAACCGGCTCCGAACGGCAAATGGTTTCTATGAGGAGCTTTTTCATGGCAGAAATATACTCAGAGCTTTGCCATTGCCTGCCGAGTGGCGGCCGCTATAAGAAAACCCTGTTTCTATTATTTGATTTTTATGCACGGACCTACGAACCTACGCACTGCTGAATGGTTGTCACGCACCAAACCATTCGGCTACGGCTACGAAGTAATATAAAGGTATAAATATATACAGCGAACTGCCAGCAGGTATAAGAAGCTCCAATAGCATACAAAAATTTAAAAGCAAATTATATCAGCACTGCAAAATTTAAGTAAATTGGAGCAAAATTGCTATTTCAATAGATAGTGTTTGATCAGTGAAAGAACACTGCCGGGGATCGACATTAAAACTAGTTCTTTTTATACGTCCAAGCAGTGCGACTCTGCAACTCCCCCTTTCAGACCGCAAGTAAACTGTAATTGGGCTGCTCGGGATCATGTCCATTCCACCATTATTATACATTATAATGTAATTATTAAGATTTATGATAGATGTTTGTACTTGCATAAATTATACGACTCTGTCCTGTTGAAAACATGCGCGAGTACACATGCATATCGGCGAAAATTGTGGTATTGGTCTTATAAGGCTATAAATAAATAAATTGAATAAACAATGTTACAACGACAAAAACATCTCTCCCTAAAAGTTCAGTTCTGCGCTGCCCCGACAGTCTGTTCTACGTTCCCATGATAGTCGATTCTACGTAACCGGAACGACCTGGATTTATATCCGGTCGAGGACTGACACTTAGCAGCATTCCCGGTATTTGTATGGGGATCGTTTATGCTGCTACAACCTTTTATTTAATTTTTGTAATTAGAAAATAATATAATTCATATTACAACAAATTTTTAATATAACGTTAGCTTTCAAACTTTGTACAAAATTAAAGAATATGAACAAATTTTCTTTTAAAATATAAAAAAGTAAAAAAAATTTCATCAAAATTCAAACTTTTAGGCAGAATATTTAGAAAAATCCCGAGTACGCATTTTCTTGTTTTCGAGCATTCGAAATGCACAACATTGCCAACAAAAACAGCTATAAAAAAACAAGCGACTTCAAACTTGCACTTTTTTATACCAGAATTCAATGGGACTGCATGCTTGGAAAAATCTTGAGTAAAACGTTTTTTTTATATTTTGTACAATGTTTGGAACTTTAAGCTATATCGTTTTTTTGTAGTATAAACTATACTTAAAACAAATAAATAGTAAAAGCTTTGCAAGGTGCTGCTATTGAACACAGTATACTATTTATACTATACTATATATATGTAAGTATATGTATATATACCTGACGCGCACATTCCTTGCTAGTTGTTTGGCCGAGCCGATCCTCCAATTTGTGGTCTAAGTCTTGAAGTTGTTCCATAAATCATGAGGCCTACCATTTAATGCCCCCTCCGTATGGCAGATGGTTTTTTCTGAGGAGCTTTTTCAAGGTATAAATACACTCAGTGGTTTCCCATAGCTGCCGAAGGGCACCGCTATTAGAAAAAACTTCCTCTATCACTTGGTGTTTCATGCTCACTGTGGATTTTGAACCTGGGCACTACCGCATGGAAGGTACGCATAATTTCACTCGACTACTACAATGTGCGGAATAAAAGTTTGGAGGCGTGTTGTGCCCCGAAGTAATATTTTTTTAATATTATATATCTGATATTTAAAAAAGGATAACATTACTACTAAACCATATGAACGTTGCAAATTGTAATTTTCGGATTTCCTTTTTTGGTCCGCTCTTCGTAATAATTAAGGGGGCAGATAAACGATCATATTTTCCCTGATTTTCATTAAAATTATTTAAAATGAAGAAATCAATATATACAATATTTGTTTTAAATTGGCATACAGTTTATTTATACATTAAAATAATATACAATTTTTTTTTTTAATCATTTAAAATGGCGGATGTACACTCAATTCTTCCAGGAAGGTCACAGCGGGGCTTCGCAGGCGGCGGGCATTGTAGCATCGGCATCATGAATACAAAAAACCAAAAATTGATTTGTTTATTAATGTCATAATTTCTATATGAATTAAACAAAAATGGAAAACGAAATTCGCGGAATAAAATGCTTAAAAAAATTAATTTTGGGGCGAATTTTCTACTATTTTTGCTTCGAAAAAATTATTTTCTCGAAAAATTTTCGAAAACTTGAAACACATAGAAAGTAACATTATAAAAAAGATATATGCAAAATTTCAGGGATAACTTTTCGAGTTATCGTGTACGCCAATTCGAAAAATATACCTCTCCTAGCGCTCGAACGCAAAGAATAGAGTCGTCACGGTTGACGATCTATAATGTAAGAAATACTTAAATTTAAGTTCTAAAAATTTTTGACATATTCTTAAAGGATTATATTAACATTTTATGAAAAAAAAACTTTTTTTTCCAAATTTTACAGGTATCTGTCCCCTTAATATCTGATATCGATATAGATTTTGTCCGAAATATAACAGCTCATTAGAAAAAATTTTTTTTGGATGTAGTAACCTCAATTTTAAAGTCGTTCTAATATTGCTGCAAATTTGAATACTTGACTTGGAGATTTACAAGGAGTCACTTGATATATTCATTAACATGTACATATGTACATACTTCTAACTTTGTACATTCATACATACATACATATCTATCCCCAATAAATGGAGGGCGTTTCTGGGTTTCCACGTACCAAGGCGAACACAACCCCAAGAAGTCAGACTGAATAAATTTGTCATATTTAAAAGCTTACGATTTCACTCACTTAACATCAGCAAATTCTAAAAATATTATGAAACATTTACATCACTTGGGATGTACTTGAAAAGTCACCTCAATAAGGCCTCACTATTCCGTTGAATGCCTCCACATTAGCTCTACAACAATCATTGAGAGCTATGAAACTCAAAGATACGCATGCAGGCGTGGCGTATACCATGTATAGCAATGTTAAGTATAAAATCAACATACACAATAAACGAACAATGAAAATAATCATTTTTCAAAAAAACTCCTAAGTTTTCAGTCAGATTTCCGATTATGCGGCCTTGACGGGACACCCTGTATTTTCATATTTTATACATACAATATATTTTATATAGAAGTTTAAATTTATTTTCATAATATTTTAGTTGCCGCGAATCGGAGAATCTCGCTGAGCTCCCACTGTCGGCACATCTGTTGGCGCCTGTGCAACGCATCTGTCGCTATCCACTGCATCTTAGCGAAATACTCAAAGGAGTTGGCAAATGTGGCGAAGCGCCGGAATATGAATTAGCACAGTATGAGCAACTTGATGTAAGCCAAATGGACATCCCTGATACCCACGAAAAAATCGACTTAGCATTAGAGGCAATGCGCGGCATAACAGAAGCGGTAAATGAAGGTATTTATAAAGAAAGAATCTTGAATTTCTTTTTGAAAATTATTTAATTGCGTCTTTTGTCTTCATACCACCACAGGTAAACGTCACAGTGAGACAATTGCTCGTCATCAAGCGAGTTTCCAGAACTTCAAAGGACCGCCACTCCATCTTCATAGCACACGCTTCTTCTTGCAAATTGACGCGACTCGACAAAAGCAAAATCTCTGGAACAGTAGTTGCACATTGTTTCTATTCGACAACCAGTTGATCTATTGCAAACGAGACATCATTAAACGCAGCCATTTCATTTACAAGGGACGCATCTTTCTCGATCGCTGTCGCGTGGTAAATGTGCGCGATGGCAAAATGTTTGGACACAATATAAGAAATTCATTGCGCATCTATTGTGAAGCGCGTGACAAGTGGTTCGATTTTAGTTTCCGTTCAGCAAATCGCAAGCATCGCTTTCTCAGCACCCTAGCACTGGAACGACAATTTGGCGGCAAGGCATTTTACATCTCGGAAATGACCGGTTTCGAGTATGCCTACGATGAGCGCGACTACTCCGATCAGTCAGACGCCGACTACGAGCTGCCCGATTGTGAAAACAGCAACAGTAGTGGTGGCGGTGTTAGTTTTGTTGGCGCAACGCGTCACTGGTCCATGGCTGACGTTAGCACTGCAAATGCTGGCGTCAATTCGGTCACCAGTGGTGGGGATAGTTCGTTGCCCGAGTCGCCAGTAAAATACAAATACTGTGATACGCTGCCGAAGAAATCACAAACACGTGATCCTAGCTGTAGTAGCGGAGCGGTAACTGAGTGTCAAACTGGTTCGCTAGGTCGTAGGCGTCTTGGTAATTGGTTCCGTAAACCGAAAAGTAGTAACTCAACACCAAATCATTCGCCAACGCATAAGGCCAGCGAGCTATCGGCCGGACTGGTGGGCGGAAGTGAGAATAATATATCAATTAATGTGGGCGGAGCAAATTATATTTCATCAGGCTCATCGGCGTAAGGTGGAGGGCCAATGACTATGAAAACTTGAGGCATGTGTTTCTAGCACATACAAGCGAAACAATATTAAGAGTTTCACAAAAATTTTAAAAATGAATCTCCATAAAAATACTTGAAAAGATATGGCATTGTTTTGCAGTTAGACGAAAATGGGCATATACGCCTTCAAAGTCAACGGCTTACTTGAAGAATATACTTGCATACTTGCATACATATTGTATAAAGAATACGAAGAAATACACTGAAAAGATATATGAGCAAAAATTTTCAACGACTGAGTGATTTGTTCTCTATGAGTCAATTATAAATGCGAATGCAGGTGATTATGTCTTTTTTATCATGTCTGCATTCTTTTATCCTACACGGGAAACAGAAATTCTCGATGTTCAAGAGATTATGTAATAGTATAAGAACTTTCGGTGTTAAACCCCAACTTATTCCATTATGTGGTCGTGATTTTTAATAATTTTAAAAATAAAGGAAGGAATTATTCATTGCAATGTAACATGAAGACATACTTCTACCAAGTAAATAGTCAGTTGATGTAATAGTCTTTAAAAAAATAAATATTAGTAAGAAATGTAGGTTTCCTTTTATGGTGATTATATGAAAATGGGCGTATGAATATACCAGCACACTTTGCATCTTCTGTAGAGTAAATGCAACCCATTTGCAAGTATCCTACCTTCAAACTGACTTCCTCTACTTTCACCTTTCCAACGAAAAAAACAAAAAAATGAGCGAAAAAACAATAAACAATTAATGTTAACGTCAGAAAAGCAATTGTGTAACAAAAAATTATATTATTTACATATATACGATACATATATGAATATAGATAAGTGCACCTATATGCTATAAATGCACGCATACATACAATAAATATTATATATACTATAGTATGTATGAGCAAGTGAAGTAAAGGTTAAAATATAACAACAACACAACATCACGTACGATGCCAGAGCGAATTGCAATAACTTTGATTTAGGGTTTGTTATTAAAAGTGTTTGATTAAAGTTGATTGAATTTAAAACCGAACATGCATACATACATACATATATACATATATAACATGTGGGTATTTTATAAATACATTTATATTTTATAAATTGATTTATGAAATATTGTTAACAAAATCAAATATGTTTACATATGTGAAGCGTTGTTTGTATATTTACTTATGTGTAAGTTATACATACGTGCATATGTAATAGTTATTGTACAAACAGAAAACAAAAAAGAGGAAACAAAAAATTAATTAGAAAATCTGTACTCGAACCGATTTCGAAAACTGTATAACTGCAACTGTAAAATAATAAGTAACATATTAAATCACTTATTTATTTATTATTTTACGTACTGTAAAATAATAAGTAACATTTTAAATCACTTATTTATTTATTATTTTACGTAACCAATTTAATTTAACATTTCGCTGATCTATTTTGTTTAATATTTAAGTTTTTAATTAATTTAAATTGCTATTAATAAAAATGATATTCTACTGATACAAAGAAACTCTTGGCTTTTATTTATTTAATTATTTTTTGTGTCTTACTTTAATTCATTTAAGGTTCTCCAAATTGCATTGGTAAACTAAATAAATATAATATAAAAAGCAAATTAACCATGGCAAACAATACAAAATAATAACTTATAATTAACGCAAATCTGTTACACTGCGTACATTTTTCCTTGTGTTGCATAGTGCACGCACAGTTTTGCCGCAGCGTGGAATAACGAAACAAACAAAAAATAAGAAAAAATTATGTCGGCTTTTTTTGTTTTTCAGAAACGAAAGTAGTAAATAAAACTCATTGAAAAATACAAAATATTTACAGCAATGATAAAATATACAATAGCAAACACAAAACGCAACACGGTAACCTACCCACAGTATTTACCTAATATACAATAAATATGTAGAATATAAGCGCATGCACAGACACAAACATACCTATGATAGTATATGAAATATTAAAGGAATGCTTACAATCCCAAGTGACATGAAAATCTCTTTTGAAAATCCATTTTACAAAAATCCCTCTTCACATAGTTTAATTTTCAAGTCGTATAAAATAAGTGAACACCTCTAACACCTGCCTGCAAAAACCATATAACAAAGGTCGTTGAATAATCTGAATTAAGTTGAATATGTACAGTTTTGCTCGCAACTTGCTGCCATTTTTACTGTAATTCCCATATGCCACTTTTATAAAAACACTCACCCCGGTTGGCATAAAACTGGGGCAATCGATGTTCGTAAGCTTCTCTGGAGGCGAATTTCCCAACAGCAAAATAAGCAGGAAAAATATTACAAATCTCCCTCTCCGCGCTATTCGGTGATCTATAAATGGCGATTATTATAATCTGACTTTTGCGTTACTGACACTGGAACACAAGAATCCCGGTGGAAGGATCTTGGTGGAATTATTCTCTCAAACAATATTATAGATTTAAATTCTTTTCTTAGTTTTGCGTAAAATCTTTGCGCAAGTGGCTTAAAACCGTTTAATGGTCGAACTTTAGCTCCTGGGCGATGCTACGACTACGACTTCGATTATTTCTGTGAAAATATCGGCATTTTCTTTAACATCGAAAATGCCTGAACGACTGTTACGGTGTCGGCACCACAACACTATTCACAATTTCAGCGGCCTGGTTTGCATTTTTGCCTTTATCAAAGAAAAACTGTAAAATGTACCGAATTTTCTATTTGTTGACTTCTATTATTAACACCCTGTAACTCCCAACTGAATGGAACAAACAAAAAACAGCAAAATAATTTTTTAGTGTTAAATGTCACCTTGCCAAGGAGCATAAACTTTAAACTGTTTGATCGATACTTTAAGAGGCATCGATCACTACAGTCATCTACCGAGAAAATGATGGATTTCTTTTTCCCCAAACCGTGATAATATTGGTTCTTACTGAGTTTGTAAAACAGTTCAGCTGTTTCTAGTTGTTTAGTTCGATTTAATATTCTTCGATATCATTAGGGGCGTATGTTTCTATTAGAATTACAAAATCATATTGCCAGCTATCAGCTATAGCTTCATTTCGATTGTTCATGTTCCGTCCGTGTGTTTTTATTTTCTTTTTGCGTTAACTCGTGTGGGATCCATATTTCAAACTTTGTTTTGTGAAGTGATCACCAACGGATTTTGTGCAAGGTTTCGCTTCTGAACAATCGAAAAAGGGCTTATACGACGGCCGAACGTGACGATTTTAATTATTTTATCAACATCTTTGGCAATTGAGCTTCCAAAGCGTCTTAAAACATCCAAATTACTGGTATGGAAACGGCGAAACAAAACTGGCGAATTCAGTCCCTGCTTGTATCCATATTTTAAAGGCGTTCAAGCAATACTGAATCAACAATCAGAAAACTGTTTCAGAAGTTCAAATCGAAGAAGCTGTCTAAACGAAGAAGAGGAAGAGACGATCTCGTACCCTCTGTGTCACTTTAGAGAGACAACTGTTTGATGAGTTGAAAGATCCCATCCCTATTTTTAGGGAGATCAGGGCGGTATCGCAAATGGCTATGAGCCTAAGTGAATATCGAGGGGCGAGATACAGATTAATAAAGCCAACTATTGGTAAAATAATGGATTTTTTTTACTATATATACTTGGCACTAACATCTTTTTGGATGTTTGGCTGAGCTCCTCCTCTAATTTGTGTTGTGCGTCTTGATGTTTTTTGCGAATGAAGATGCGAACAGTTTTCTGTCGTCTCTAAACAGCAGATGGTTTTTTATGAGGAGCTTTTTCATGGCAGAAATAAACTAAAAAACTATTTCTATCAAGTGGTGTTTCGTATCCAGAGTCTCTAACCTGTGCACTTCCAGATTGTAGTCCCGCACCAACCCATGCGGCTACGACAGCCGTTCACATTAATTTCACTTCCATAGCAGAATATTGACGTCGATATCTTGTAACTCGAATTGTTTTTGATCCAGGAATGAAAATGCAATGATTGTGCATGTTGCCAAAATGAGTTATCCAATGAAACGTTAGTCGATTTACTTAAGCGACACAACTGCAATCACATAGCCCCAAGAATTTTTCGAGTCGAAGTGTTCTATACCGCATTACATACTACCTAAGGGTATATATCAGACATCTGTAGTAAAATCGATGGATGTGTGCAGTAAAGTAAAATTTAAATAGTTTATTTTCTTCTTTATTGATTGATCTGGAAATAAAAACTAAAAACACTATACTTATAAAGATACAAAAAATGTTCTATCTTTCGTTGTATCAAGATTTCAATATTCCACAGACATAACGAAATTATATAAGTAAATATAACGAAGCAACTCTTTCAACTTTAGACCTCTTACATTTCCAATTTCCCCGCTTACTATCCTATGCTCGATTAACTTAACGAATAACTTGCATGCGAAAGCAACAACAAAGTTATCGACCAAGATTTGCCACTAGCGAGCATGGTTATGTAAGGCAGCTCTATTCCCGCGTTGTCAATATACAATATTTTGATTTATACCAATTGCTTCATATATGCGCCACTTGCTAACGCTTGGTTTTGACTATCCGATCGTTCCTCTGCTATTTCCGCATCGAATATTTTCAGAGCCGGAGTGTTTGCATCCATTCGGATGACATGACCTAGCCAGCGAAGCCCTCGATCTTTATTCGCTGCACGATGTCTATTTATTTATGTATTATTTTTTATTCTATAAACACAAGCTTCTTACAGACTGATTACAACGATAAGTAGCATAACTATCACCCTAAAGCTCTTACAGCTCTCTGTTCCATCGCCTGTGGCGCCAACGTGCAAAGGTCCAAAAAAACTTCCGCAGAATCTTTCTCATAATGGATATCTCATCGGATGTTGTTATTGCCCAAGCTTCTGTGCCATACGATATTATGGGCATGATGAGAGACTTACAGGTATAGTCTTAGTTTTGTTTGTTGGGAGAGGACTTTACTACTCAATTGCCTACGCCTACTTAGTCCAAAGTAGCACTTGTTGGCAACAGAGATTCTCTCTTCTCTGGTTCCAAGGCTGACATTATTATCGATGTAAATGCTGGCTTCTAAATAAACAAAGTTTCTAACAAATTCTGACAACCGATTCGCGAGTAGGCCAACAGTTTGTTTGATGACAGGAGGTACTTCGTCATCTACTCGTTCATTCGCTTTGCTTCTTTTTCCAGCTTAGAAAAGGTAGAACTACTAGCGCGATTATTAAGGCTGATGATATGAATATCATCAGCAAATGTACGCTCTTATAATAATTACTGTTATAAATTATGTGCTCACATATAAAGTTTATCAGAAACCGAAAATAAATTTACCCGTTTACACAATCAAATTATGGAAGAAAGACTAAGAAGCGCATTAATTCATTTCAAAGCACAATTGGCCGGCAGTAGTGACAGAAATCCGAAATACCTATTCTTAATTTTTTTGTTCAAACATCCCATTCTTTGGGAAGCACTTACACAACTTGGCGACAGCTAGGCAAGGCAAATGTTTACACTGTTTTAATAAGTTCTTATTCTTAATTATTAATATTATTTTATTGAAAATATTATATATTTTCTAGTCAGTACTCTCCTTCCTTGTCAGCATCCATTTTTGTTCACTTTTACTACTTCCATTCACATTGCTTCTTCCTTGCGACGTTACTCCACTAATTGAAAACAAATCAGTGGCACAGAGCAGCACATCAATTGTTGTCGCTGCAATCTAAGATTAATTTGTAATCCTGGATTGGTTGCTTGGCTAAAGAGGTGATTCATCCAGAAGTCGCCCCATCCTCGCTACCAACTTGCTTAACGGTTATTTACAGCATGACTATATCCAGTCCGAGCGGGATAAGAACCTTATTAGGTTGTCCACGTCTAACTAGACAGTTGTGCGCGACTTCGAACAGTGGTTTGCCCAAGGTTGCCATTCTCTCCTTCCATAGGGCATTTCTCTGTGAATCAGGAAATGGAAAATCGTTTCCTTTTTCTCAAAAAGTTCACAACTGTGGCAGGGTCCTGAATTACTTAGGGATACATTTTGTATGGCTAAAACTTCTCATAAAAATCCAACTGCCGTTTGGAGGCATAAAATTGTAGGCCGCTCCATTTGTGGAAGAACATCAAGACACACACCACAAACAGCACAGGAGGAGGAGCGCGACCAAACACCCAACAAAGCATGTAATATATACAAGATGACGCAAAATTAGTCATTTTGTTTTTAAATAATTTGTTTATGAAAATAAATATTCAATTGAAAAATAAATTTTTTTTTTTTAAATTTTGACATTTAAGTACTCCATTACTTACTGTTTGTGTATCGCAGTTGACTAATTCCCAAGTGTCAAATATGAGTGACGTGCGACATTTGCAAAAATTATAAATCTTCTGCGCCATCTTGTATATATGTATATATAAACATGTATATATAATACCTTATTTAATTAGAATTAGCGAACTAAGCTCTGAAATGAAGATAATACGCATATGTGAACAGAAAAATCAACGTTTTTGTTTTTGGTTACACGGGGCATTGAGTATCACTAAATAACTAAAAAGAGCAATTATTGTGAAACAAAATTAAACATATTTGTGCAAATCTGGCGATGTACATGCATATGTATGTATGGTATATGAAACCAACAATAAAAATTAATTCATAAAAATCGTTGAAATTGCAAACACACAATGAACATACGAGTACATATAAGTATTTAGTCCATCACGGCATAAATTAGCTTAGTTTGCAAATGTAGTTGATAATTTGGTTTAATTTTTAGTATAAGTTTTTAATTTTTATTCTTAAAAGTATTAGTAAATAAAATCACCAATTACACGTGGCATCAATATTATTTAAAAACGGTATAAAACATAGGTTTCTTCCATTTGTGGAAAAACATCATGACGCACACCACAAATAGGAGGAGGAGCTCCGCCAAACGCCCAAAACGGGTCTAAGAGCCACTTATTATAGTTATATACATAAAACATACGAAATGAGCGAATTTAATTAAAAAATACCCTAACCTAAATATGCAGAAATAAAAAATCAACTAATTTGAGCCGCATTTCAAGTATTGTACACATGTTTATCACTTTTTGTGTCACTGAAAAAAAATAATAATAAATTCTAAATTCTAAAGATTTATATATTATATGTAAGTATGTAGTAATTATAATTTATTATATTAAATGTTGTTAAACTTAATTTTTAAGGAAACGCTAATAAGAAATGACAAACACGCCAAAATATTATAATAATTTATGTAAGCAATTTACTATATGATAGTACTCATACATAGACATACAAAATTTACTTATTATAGTATAACTAAGCAGTAAATTCTAGTTGAAGTATTATAATAAATGGATCTCAAAAGAGGCTGGTTATTTTTTAGTTATGCCACTTTTTGAAGTGAAATTAAATAACTCACTTCGGTAGGAAACCAAATATTCTTTTTAAATTAAGTAGCACAGTCCAATAATTTTACAAAAAGGTTACTCAACACGATCAAACACCGATTGATATGAAAGAGCATATCTGCCAGACCAACTTTCCCGAAAAAAGTTCTAGTCCAGAGGGTCGAATATTTTTTCCATGGGGTGTTTAGGTTTTAACATTTTGGCGGAAAGTGCAATTAATTAATTTTTCGAAAATATCAAGTAAAAACGTTTAAAACAGTAGAAATTGACGAGGAATTTTCTTGCAGTTGTTAACTCAAGACATCTATACTGAAAGACGGCTAAAATGGCAGTTAATGGCTTAAATTGTTCCTCCTCATAAAAAACAACCAACGGCCGTACGTAGGCGTCATAAAACTGTAGGTCCTTCCATTTGTAGAACAACATCGAATGCTACAAATATGAGGAACTTGGCCGAACACCCAAAGTATATTATATACACATATGTATAAAAGGGCTTTACAACGACAAAGACATAGTGCAGTGAATTGGCCATTTCGTGCAACTGGAACGCTTAAGAGCTGACAGTAATTGATACGGTGCCTACTGGTGTTGACCACAGAGAGACGAAAGACAAAATGAAATAAATTTAACCCCACTGGATATTTCAAACAGACCGTGCAGCCACATAAAAACTACAGGCACACTGCTTGTTCAGATTATTTATGTGAATTATGACTAAGTAGTTTAACAGAAAATAGCTGCAGGAGCTTCTAGTTATATCTCCTGCTGAAATACCTTTCCTTAAAAGAATTATTAATGTAATCAATTCTAATCGCGCTATTTAATCGAACGTTTAACGAACCTAAGTTGTCTTTTGCCAGTTCACTTTGAAATAAATTTGAACCTTCTTACAAATTCTTCCAACATCAAATATTTCCTTGTCGGTAGCTATTTATGCCAGAAATATACCAGAGCGGTTAGTGAGCTTAAATTTCACTTCATAATTGCAGTTGTGTACATAAGAAAAGCTATAAAACAAAAGAAAAGATATTTCGTATGGCGCATACAACCTTTTCTAGCTTCCGCTGAGTATACTCCTCAACTTTTTGAAGCGCGTATTGACTTCTTTACACAAATGAAGGAAGGGTCTTACAAATAATGGCGCCTCCGAATTTGTGTCTCTCTTCAAATCGTACGGTATGCTTACCCTTTCTTCGCGATATGACATCGTACCCGAGAAGCTAGTGTAATGGTGTATCTGGAGCCAAGGCGAAGAATGGGTAGGAGTCTTTAGACCGTATCCCGAGCCTATGCAGATGAGCAGTGCGCAGTCTGTGAGCATTTTTAATTTCTTCTTAAGGAGGTTCATAAGTCGTTTGATCCTTTTAAGATTTGCCCTCTTACATTAAGGACTTTTGTTGACTTAGTGTGATATGGCACACGCATAATTTTTTTTATTATGAACTTATAATTTACTTCAGTTCGTTCTACAGGGGAATACATGTAGTGGTTTTTAATCATAAATATGTTATTTTGGCAGTGACGGCTCTTTTTCGCTGGAAGTCTTATCAGGATGTCAGAATCAATTATCCGCGGAATGAATCGAATCAGTTTACGCTTGAAAAATGTGGGAATTATTGCAAACTTATTTCTAGCAGACTTTCCCAGTTTAATTTCCATTTGATTTGGGTACATTTAGAAACTTACGACGCAAACCATCCCCAATACCTTCTGAAACAACAACAACAACCTTCTGAAATCGTATTGGATAACCATATAACTCTGGCTCTACAACATAAAGGCCATAATCTCAAATCCCCACTGCGGGTATTAAACCTCAACAAGTTTTTTCCTAATATCAAAGGCAAGACACGAAAGTTTCGCTGCCTTGAAAAATCCTCTCGTATCTGACTTGTCCAATTTCTGCCATGGCTATGAATGCTGGACAACACAT
This sequence comes from Anastrepha fraterculus, assembly GCA_037575425.1. Lineage (NCBI taxonomy): Eukaryota > Metazoa > Arthropoda > Insecta > Diptera > Tephritidae > Anastrepha > Anastrepha fraterculus. The sequence continues at coordinate 117,168 of JAYXIM010027242.1, forward strand.
CCTCGCATGGTTTTCACTAATTTCCACGATGTCACGAAAAAAGATAATTCCAAAACACATGCATAAGAGTTAGACTAAACGTGCTACCTACATACTTCAAACTTGGACTGGAACCATAAAAGGTTCCACGCAGTCCTCTCCGAACATTTAACAAATTTCAGCATATACGTCTCCTTATTTTATACCAGTGATGCCCAAAACCTATACCCGCACGGTCGTTGTGGTCTTATTAAACTCGTACGTATTTGTTTTTAAAAAGTATAGCTCGCCTAGACGGGTATAAAATGAAATTGTATACTCACCAAGGCTCATTGAACACTTAGTAGCAGTAGAACAATAATAATAAGAGTAATATATTTGGTTTTTCCATTTGGTCCCTAGAATGCCAAAATCTACAAAAAAAAATATTGACTGTTTAGGGTGAAGTAAAATTTGACAATTTACAGAGAAAATGAATATGAAAACATCAAATCAGCTGCCTACTTCTACTACCTGTTCTAGTGCCTTGATCTCAATTGAATTACAAAAAACAAATTTTTACTTCGTTTTGAACTTCAGCTTTCGATTTTTACTGCCCATTTTCGAACAGCCCGGACAGCAATGTGTGCGCGCAGACCTGCTCGATGCTCATTCCTCCAAAATTTTCGATCAAGAGCTCGAATTTTTTCGAGTAATTTGAGCGATGCTTGTTTTGATTTTTTTTTTCATCACCTTTTCTTCTTTTAGTTGTACAAATTATTCATACAAAGTGCTAACATCGACAAATAAAATTAAAAATTTGTTTTAGTTGTTAAAATTTTGAACAGTCATTTGAGCCACTGAGCCATAATTCAAAAATAAAAGGTTGTGTGAAGTTTGAAAACTGATTTCGGATGCTAATAACCCATTGATGCAATTTGGAAGTAAGGGAAAAAGGGACATAACTTTATCCCCTTTCTGAAAAGGTAGTCAAAATTGAAAAACTTCGATGTAAACCATATAATAATTTTATGTTATTTCATGAATGGTACTTAATTATTTATATTTTTGACATTTTCATGGATTTGTCACATACATATTGTCAATGCATATGATTGGCATCTACATATATCTTCCAATTCATTAAAGAATTGTCTACCTAAAATCCCAAATCTGGATAGAGCAGGACAATGGAAAGCTACATAGAAATCTTCTGCAGAAATCATGTGTTTGCACGCCCATCCACTAGGCGTGTCTGCCTTTTAGGCAATGTACTAAAACTTATTTTTTCAGAGATTCTATGCGTTTAGCATTGAGAGTCGTCCATAATTGCCGGGCGATTCTGCAGGTGGTTTCATCACAACATAATTCATTCGCTGCTTTTACCACTTCTTCAAAGATAAGTAGCTTACATGTGTGTACGGGTAGGCCTATATCATTGTCTGTGTACTCATCGGTCAACTTGGTGACGAGTTCCGCTAGTTCATCGGCTTATGCCCCTCAATGTCACAATGGCCGGGTACCCATTAGGTGAAATGGCTCAGCTACCTCATTAGAGATATGCGGCATTTAATAGCTCACTTGGAGGTTGTCGCCTGTTTTGTGAGGGATTTAATTGCCACCTGGCTATCAGTGAAAGGGCCTAATTACCGAGCTATTTACATACTATACCATATTTCATGGACGTTTTCTTTGTAAAGCTTTGATTTAGTAATGTTTTTATTTGACAAACAATTGTGATAACCAAAGCAATATAGAAACAAAATATATATTTTTTTTCCTTGTTCACTCCTCTCGGGAGCATAGAGCCGCGACAAGACTCTTCCATCGTACACGGTTCTGTACTGTTGTTTTTGCCCCGTCCCGTGAGATATCGGCATCTGCTAGTTCGGACAGCATCGACCTTCTCCAAATGCTTTTGGTTGACCGCGGCCTCTACCATTCTCGAGATGGTATCTGGTGGTTTTCTCAATATGTGACTTATCCATCGCCACTTTCTGATATAAAAGTATATGTACGAATTTTGAAATTGCCTGTGCCATATCGTTCCAAGTCCAATGAATTGTTTTGGGTGGATCTTCCAATTTTTTAATCTGTCCCTCAGAAAGTATTTAACTGGCGTTAAATTTGAATTTATCCCATTTCACAAGTCGTTTTTCACGGTGGGGCAATTTTTTTTTCAAAGTAAAACACAGGACAATCAATATAAGATCTACAAAAATTAAAATTCGTTTAAATAAAGCTACACTTTTTAAATAAAAAAAGTGCGTGTAGCGTTGTACACATAACAGAAGTGAAACTTTCAAGGCAGACAAAGAAAGAGGGAGAGACACGAGAGAGAATGAGAGAGAGAGAGAGAGAGAGAGAGAAAGAATATATATCTAAAGAAATTCACAACATTTGCAGAGAATACAAATAGACAAAATTTACAAAAAACGGAGAAGGGTCGACCGGTGTAGGTAAACGCCGGACACAAACCGTGGCAACAACGCGCACTACTCCGAGCGCTTATCACCCGCACAAACGCAGCGATTCCAGGACCGCAGCAACATCACAAATTACCGCAAGGCAATACCAATAAACCCGACGCCAGAATGGATAGAATAAGCGCCAAAAAGTAGGCACAAAAAAAACCGGGAAAAAAATTCGGACAAAAAAAGGCCCCAAACCGTAGGGGCGTTATATCTTTTGCCTCGAAATTTTACTCTCCATTTTCGCTCCTCCATCGACGCCTAAGAAGTTTCACTTCAAAAACGATTTACTCTGTTTACGTAGAAGCGGCAACCAAAATATGGGTATTCTCAAGCTCACGCCAGCAATGCAAAAATTCGACAGGCATAGGAAGGACGTAACTATACCACTTCGCCCTCTTCTGATCTTGCCGAATATTGAAATCCGTTGCCGAAATGCGACGCTTACAACTTTTTTGCCCAGCTTCGACGAATTGCCACACGAATTTAGACAATATTTTCTTTTCCATCTGTCTTCTGAGACATGAATAAACTTAACGCATTTTGTGGCACAAAAGGAAAGGAAAAAGTTTCGTTGTCGTAACTGCTATTCGCTTGGTGTTGTTTAGGTCAAGTAGGTATTGGCGAATTCCAAGGTATGTTTGTTTTAGAGTTTTGCTGTGTTGTTCTGTTGATCTTCCGTAGCTAAAGCCCCAATATATACATACGAGTAAAAATCTGGAGCTCTCAATGGGCTGACTTGATTTTAATAAAAAACGTACATGACGAATTTTTGCAGCACATTATTTTTTTACTTTGGTTTTAATATTTTCTTAGCAGCAAAATTTCATTATCATATATCATTTTATTTACCGTAAGATATAACTTCATGCGTACATATGCATAGCACGACTGATTGTAGGCAACTCTTAAAAATCAGTTTGAAATTAGTTAAAAAAAATACACTCTCACATAGACCGCTGCAGATGTGTATTACCGTAAATAAATAAATATAATATAAGTATATGAATATATGTATACCTTAAAGTTAGGTAACTAAAACTTCTGTATGGAACTAGTACCCACATATATGCGAGTGTATATACACACATATAAAATATATACTGAAAGATATGCCAAATAAACCAATACAAATAATAAATTATTCAGCCTTTGGTGTTTTTCTTAACAAGGATCAACTACTTAATTGAATTTTAAACCGAGACACTATTCGAAATTCTGTCAAGAATTAAGAAAGTGTCTGTTATTCGTGAGTGTACTATACAATATATATCTCTAACTTTTAGTGAAATCCACAGTAAGACCCGAATTCGAAGCTTGCCGGCCTGGTGGACTCTGTATGTACATATATTCGGCCACAGAAAACTATTCCGAATATCAGGATATACAATATTTTCTATCTTTCAGATTTCCGACTACTGCAGTGTTTCCTAGGCTGAATTATTAAAACCATGATACTAGTAAGACCATAGTACTAGTACAGTGTGATGAGATACTCTGAGATAATATCAACATACATTTTGGCACACAACCAGGCATCTAAAAGATACCTCCCAAACCAGTCGAATGGTAGCCATAATATACCGCACATCTCTTAACGATACGCTAAATCATTTCACCCAAATGTAACTGGGGTTCCGTGCCATTGTGATATCGAGGGGAGTGGATTTATAGGGCCGATAAACTAGCCGGGCATGGCACCGAACTTCTGTACCTGCCCATAGCCATAGATATAGGTATAAACATGCGAGCTGCTTATTCCTCAGAAATTCGAAAGAAGAGCGAACGAAAGGTAGCATGACAAGCCTACCTGCGAAAGAGCTCGGCAATTGAGACCGACAGTCAATATTAAGCTCACAGAATACCTGCTGAGCCAAACTAAGTGTAGCTATTAATTCATTCAAGTTTAGTTTTGACTAACGAATGTCTATTAGAACGACGTAGACATTCAGCCCGATGATTTCTACGGAAACTGTCTAGATGAAGAGACGATTTTGCATCTTCTGTTCTACTCTCCTGCTCTATCTAGAGTGAGACTTACCATTGCGGATAGATAATTCTTTGATGAGTTGGAACATCTTAGCACTTTCAAATCAGGTTTTTGATCAGCTCCCATTATTTTAGGAGAAATCAAGACAGGACGCTCTTTGCACATCACAATTGGCTAAGAACCTAAGTATATCACATTGTTCCCTCCATTTGTGGAACAACATCAACACGCACACCACAAATAGGAGGAGGAGCTCGGCCAAACACCTAACAGAAGTGTACGCGCCAATTATTTTTTTTTTTTTTTTATTTTATCCACCAATCACATGGTGGATAGCTTAGCTTAAAACTTACATCTTATAAGGCTCTCATCACACTGTATGGCGCAGAAGCTTGGACGATGACTCCATCCGATGAGGCGTCCTTAGAGCGAAGGATTCTGGACCTTTGCACATTAGCGAGGGTAACGAGGTGAGTATCGCAGGCGTTGGAGCAATGAGCATAGTGCAGCGAATAAAGAACCAGTGACTTCGCTAGTTGGGTCATGTCGTCCGATTGAATACAAACGTTTCGGCTTTGAAAGTGTTCCATGAACAGCTGATGGTGGCAGTGGAAGAGGAAGACCTTCTCTGCGTTGGAAGGGTCAGGTGCAGAAGGACTTGGCTTCACTGGGTGTTTTTAACTGGCGCCGGTTAGCACGAGAAAAAAATGACTAGTCGCTTTGTTTAACTCGGCCAAAATCGCTTAAGCAGTTATCGCGCCAATCAAGCAATCGTGGGCGATCAAATCCACATGATTGTTAGTTACGAAGGAGGTCACACGTGTATTCTAATGAAATTTAGAAATATACTCTGGAAAATGGGATGGTTGCTAAGAGAATAACAAACCAAAAACCGAAATATAAAATAATAAGATCTACTAGTATATCAGTAATCACCAAAGTATATCAGTAAAGAATATAAAGGGTGGTTAAGTTTTAAGGGCCGGTGTTGATTTTGAATAAAATACAATTGTTTTAGGAAAACATTGTAATTTCCCTTTATTATGATAATATTGGTATGGCTCAATTACGTATGGAACAAAATATCGGCCAAATGGCCGCCGCGGCTTCGGCGGCACACCTCCATCCGATGGTCCAAATTTTCGATGACGCTGAGGCATAATTGAGGTTCTATGCCCTTAATGAGCCGAATTATCCTTTAGCTCTTCAATTGTTGCTGGCTTATCGACGTACACTTTTTCTTTCAAATAACCCCAAAAAAAGAAGTCCAACGGTGTCAAATCACATGATCTTGGCGGCCAATTGACATCGCCGCGACGTGAGATTATTCGACCATCAAATTTTTCGCGCAAAAGAGCCATTGTATCGTTAGCTGTGCGACAAGTGGCACCGTCCTGTTGAAACCACATATCGTCCACATCCATATCTTCCAATTTGGGGCATAAAAAGATCGTTATCATCTCACGATGGCGAACACTATTCACAATAACTGCCTGACCGGCCTCGTTTTGGAAAAAATACGGCCCAATGAGGCCGGCGACATAAACCGCACCAAACAGTCACTCTTTGCCCAAATGCGGCAATTCTGCTTATTGACGAATCTATTGAGGTGAAAATGTGCCTCATCACTGAAGATGATTTTCTTCGAAAATTGGTCATTCACTGTTGCCATTTCCTGCCACCATTCTGACCATTGACGACGCTTGAAATGGTCAAGAGGCTTTAGTTCTTGAGTCAATTGTACCTTGTAAGCGTGTAAATGCAAGTCTTTATGCATAATGATCATCAGCGACGAGCGTGAGAGATGCAATTGTTGGGCACGACGTCGAGTTGAGGTGGACGGCTCTTCAACCGCACTATCGCGAACAGCAGCAATATTTTCTGCAGTACGAGCTGTACGAGCATGCACTGGTATTTTCACATCTCCTACAGACCCGATATGCTCAAACTTCTGCACAATTTTTCCGATTGTACGCACATTTGGACGATTAAATTAACCGAAAAAATCACGAAGTACGCGATATGCATTTTGATTTGAAAGCCCGTTTTCATAATAAGCCTGAATAGCTTTAACGCATTGCTCGATTGTGTATCATTCCATGGTTCAAATTGAGTTAGTCCGAAATTGAAAAATGTCAAATGAAATGCAGAAAAAAATTGACGTTTAGGTGTGGTTCCCATTCAACATCGGCCCTTGAAGTTTAACTACCCTTTATAATGATTACATGAGTTAAAGTCACTGTTTGGTGTTATGTGTGCGCTACGAACATTTTCGGGCCATTCTTTTTCGAGAAAGACGAAGGTCTTACCATAAGTCAACGGTGGATGGCCGATATCGATCTATGATCTCTGAAGTTTTGCAGCCAGCACGATAGCGCATTAGACCATCAGGTGTGGCAGACGATGAATTTGCTCAATACAATACTTCCTCGGTGGTTTATTTCCAAACACAGCGAATTCGACTGGCTTCCTCGCTTGGCAGCGCCGGACTTTTTACTATAAGGCACGTGTGGCGTTTTGAATGGTGCAGGGCTTTCACCAGTTTCGGCCCACTCAACTATTCAAAACCCATTGAAAAATGTTAGTTATTATTAACAAAGTTTTATTATTAACTGCATATATCCTTCGTTTTTTATCTGCCGAACCACTTCGTCGCCGAACTATTCATGGAGATAAACCCTTCAATTTATGTAATTTTTGTTTCCTGTGCACTTTCTAACTAAATTCTCACAAATATGTGTATATTTTCTATAAAAATGTCAACAATAGAAAACAAAAGTAGCTTTTCTATAAGAATCTGCCACTCTCGAACAGTACGTAGCAAATATTTATTCACTCGCGTTGTGCAAGACGATGGTCAGAAAACTATGCAAGTATAAACAATTTCCGAAAAGAGAACAAGTTAAGCTTAGAAGGAAGTCATTCGACTAGAAAACAATCGTATCAGTTGTTCTATACCACGTAATTATGCAATTATTGTGCAAGCATAGAGCAAGCGATATATGTAGATATACTCGTATACTTACATGATATGTATGTATACTTGTGAAGACACTTGAATTGATGCGAGGATTTAGTCGAATCGCTAATTAGACCTATTTCAGGGATGTTGGTTTAACTGAGAAAGTAAGATTTTGCTTATTTTCTAACGGTGACGAAGATTGAACGGTGAACCTAGGTTGCATCCCGTATGAAATCCTGTGCATCTCGAGAATTAGGAAAATGACGAGAATAATACCCTCTGGAATCCCCACATCTTTGCAGTAAGGATAAAATGAGGTCCAAATATCTAAAAGAGTCTCACCCTCCGGTTGGAGTTGGTACCCCCAACTGTTAGTTTTTCTACAACAAAGCATCCTGACATCCTCTTGGGAAGCTCGGTAAGAGCTTTTTACACCAACGGCTCCAATAGTAAAAAGCATACAGAAGCGGGATATTTAAAGTAGCAGACTAGATAATTGGTGTAATGTGGCTAAGCCGCTCGCACTTCTTGTGAATTGTTCAGGAATGTGAATTGGGGATAAACTCTGTTGTAAGGCGAAATGAGATTGAACTTATGTGGGTGACGGAATACTGTGGTGTTCAGAGCAACAATATGGCTGATGAATTGGCAAAGTGCGATTCCTTAGAGTGTCAAATTGGTCTGGAACCAATTTAAGGTCAATAGCCGAATAGGTTAGTGCGTGACTTCTTTTCGGAAGTGCGTAGGTTCGAATATCCGTGCATCACACCAAAATGAAAATAAAGTTGTTTCTAATGACGCTCGCACCTTGGTAGGAAATGGCAAACCTCCGAGTGTATTTCTCATAAAAAATATTAATAGTCGGTTTAAAACTGTACGTCCCTCCATGTGTGGAACAACATCAGTAGGGTGCATCAAAACTTTTATTAATAATGCGATGCTAAGACCTGGAAAAACACTAAGTGTACGGTTGGGACCTGTAGGCATCACCAAAGATCCACTGTTTACATTTTGTTTGGAAGATGAAGATGGTATAAAGCACTTTCACTCACTTAGATGAATGAGCTGCATTCTGTTTCCATCGGTAAACTGCTTAAAAAATGTGGAAAGTTTGCTGAAAAGTATTTTCTTATCCCACCTGCCGTGCGGAAGGCCAAGAATTATAGAATAGATGGTGCTCCCATACTAAACATATGTACGTGCACACATTTGCACTCAAAGATTTGTTAGTTTTCCACTAAATTGTCAAATTAGCCAAAAGTAAAATAACAATTTTCGAACCCTTTATGCCAAATATTTGTTTGTTTTTTAGTAAGTACTTTCCGGTAAGTAAGTAATGCATATCTCCTCGAATTTTCGGGCCCTAAAATATATCACCACGCAAACTTCGACGGACGAAAGTTCTCTGTCAAAATTAAAACACTCATCAACATATGAGATGCAGACAACCAAAGCCACCCCAATTCTGGTCTAACGAAATGCGTCGATAATAGATTTATTTTTCATTTTGCCGGTGCCGCCGGTCAACACAATCAACTGCCAATGAAAAATTTAAAAATATATTCCTCGCAAACGTTGCTTTAATTGCACAAATATCTTGCATATTATTTACATGATACTTTCGAAACTAATCGAAAAGATGGGGATTCATATTTTCCTTTTAGATGTGAATTTCGTTTCGGTTCTGTTTTACTGGACAAAACGTTCCAACAAATATCACCTAACGAAGTTCGCTCAACGATTTAAATATATTTATATATGATATATTAAAACCCTGGAGCGATATCCACGTTATCCACAAAATTGCAAAGTTACTGCTTCACTGTTCACAAAATAACTGAAAAATATGCAAGGAGAACGCAATCAAGGTGTTTTCATAGAAGGTGATTTCGCTAAAGCCACAAAAACATTTAAATATTTTCTGTTTTTGCATTTTTTTAGTTTAATTGCCAAAATTTCAATAAGAATCGAAACAAACTAACAAAGCAAAGAACCAGGGCATTTTGAATAAAAGCACAAGCTAATGTGTAACTTTTGTGCAGTAAAATTTTCTTATTCTCTACTTAACGACTTGGGCACCTGTGGAACTTCATGATGAGCAAATTTCCGACAGAAGTATACAATTACTTCCGGTGTGATTCAATTTGTTTTTCTTATTTGCCCCGTATACGCTTCGCCACATAAACGGATGTGAATAAACTGCCATGCACATACATATGTAAATATCCCAAAGAATATATGTATGTATATATGTACACATACACTTTGTTATACATACACATGTTTTTACAAACGGACATCACGTAAAAGCCTGAGTGCAAAAGATAAATCAGATTAACGTTGGCGAAATAGCAGGAAAAAGAAGAACGGAAACATTGAAAGTGACCAAGCCAGTTTGTGCACTAACAATAAAGTAGAAACCAAATTTTGTTAAACTATGCTTTACAGTTAAGAGGTTCAAAAGCAAGTTAGAATCCTAAGGGTCATTGTTTGGAATGATTTGTGTTAAATAATTTGTAAGTAAGTAACAAGAAAAGTGGCGCTTGGAAGTGGATTTTAGCAAAATACGTTTCTTTGCCATTTCCGTACTATGCGACATTTGCAAAGCATTCGTTATTTCCATGAAGCAGGGTTGTACTTGATGGTATGTGACGCCACCAGTTGCACTTCCGTTAATAATCTAGGAATGTCGACATCAAATAAAATTTAGTACCACAATTTATTTACTAAAGTATGTTTTTAACTTTACTTATAATTTAATGCGTAACCAATGAAAATGTGTATTTATATCTTTCAGTCCCTAAGATTAAGAAGTCAAACTGTTGACAAATAAATAATAGCAACTGTTTAAATTGGCATTTAATCTGGCCTTGAGCTCATATAATTAAAAGTACGAAAGATACACGTTTTTATATAAAAAGTATTTGTGTATTTACTTGTGTGTGTATCAATCTGGTGTGCAGAAACATTCCCTACCACACACATACATATTTAAAAAAAAGTATTACATATAATATTCAACAACAATAAATACGCGAATAGGTATTTTTATTTAAATTTTTTTTTTTTTTTGGTGTTTTAATTTTGTTAAGCCGGGTATGAGCGCACAAAGGAAAAATGGAAAACTTTATATTTTGACATCATTAAAGTAAGCTAAAGTCATTAATCATAAGTTAAAACTAACTGAAAAGTTATATAATTGAAATTTTCTTCACATTCCGTTCTAAAAGGTAACTGCGCGTTCAAACTTTCGCATGCAACCCTACCATTTCTTCTTTTATTTCTGCTTTTTTTTTTGTTTTTATCTACATTTGGTCAACGAAACAGCACCACAAAACGGATTAACGCGACTGAAGTGACGGAAAAGAAAAAGCTTGCTATTTTGTACGTGCGTCTTGTTTCCTTTTCCTCTAATTTTAATTTCGTTTTTGAGAAACTAAACAATTTCCAAATGCATTTCCAGATTTCATTACTGCAGTGCTACCTTTCACGAATTACACAAAGTTAAAACAATAGAGGCAACCATATATTGAAGCAAAGGTAGAAAATGGTAGGCGGCGGTGGCGGTGTTGACAATAAAGTGGTGGCTACTTTGCGAGCGGATGGAAGTGTTTATCCTGCAAGCGGAACTTCAATTGGACAATTAGTGAATTTAATGAATTATAAGATTGTGAGTTTCTCTAGTGGTACTCCTTAAAAATGTGTACTCAATTTCTTTCTATTTGTCTCGTTTTTAATTTGCACGGGCTGATCAGCGCACGGAAGTGGATGTCAGCAACAAGGCGCTGAACACATTTAACGTTCCCACAACTGTTGTAGATTTGGGAAAGCAATTATTACAGTACGCCCGTGACGGTGATTTGAAAGGAGTAAAAAATATGTTGTCGCGAGGTGCTCCATTCACTTCGGACTGGGTAAGTGTATTGCACCTGTTCATCTGTCAATCTTTTCAGCATACATACAACCAGGAGAAATATATTGAGCGTACTGCTGAAGTGAAAGGCCTTGACCAGACATAAATTTGAGTCGGACTGGGTTGTTATTTGCTGTTTCAACAGCATATAACTGCCCAAAAATGTTGAAAAATACTGCTATATTGACAGTCCTTGGCCGGATATAAAAGCATGTCAATTCGGTACCGCATATGCGACTATCGGCTGTCGTTACTGTTGTGCGAATAAAAAAAATGCAAATTGGTCAAAGGCTATGATATCTTAACTGGATTCTCGTATTACTGTGACTGAGGCAGTAGCATTGTGAATATGGGTTCTGCGCACCAACACTCCAGCAGAAACTCCACCATTTTTTCGATTATTAATACTTATCATTCATCATCATCATTCATTTAGTTGGGTATGTCCGCGCTACACTTCGCAGCTATGAACAACCAGTACGAAATTTGCGATGCACTATTGAAAGGCGGCATTAATAGGGATTCCAAAACAAAAGTAGATCGTACGCCTCTGCATATGGCTTGTTTCTACGGCAATGATCGCATAGTGGAGCTTTTATTATCTAAAAAATGCTTAGTGAATCCTCGAGATATGGTATGTTGAACATAAAACTCCACATATGTATATGTGCTTATGTTCATATGCAAAACAATTTCTGTGTTTCAGCTACGAATGACACCATTGCACTGGGCAGTAGAGAAAGGTCACAAATCCATTGCTCGTTTGCTGCTTAAACACAATGCCGATGTGACCATAACATCCAAGTTCGGAAAAACCCCCATCGCCCTTGCGGTAATGACAGAACAAGCAGATTTGCTGGAGGAATTGGAGTCGGCACGACAATCGCAAATAAACCGCAAATATAATGAAGAACATGAGGTGAGTGTAAAGTCTTTTTAAATTTCGACTAAGCCGGGTACATGCATGGTTAGAGTTATTGCTGCAACATCTGGTAGTGTTATATGCAGTTAACAAATAATCTTCATAATTACATGCTTAAAGTTTTAATTTTATTTGTGCTTTTCTATTTGTGTTTCTATAATAAATATGCGTGCATTCAAACAAACTTATGTACAAAAAATCGTAAAAATGCGCGCAGGTGCGGTCCAAGCGATTCAAAGTAGGTACCCAAGTTAGCTTGCATTGATATAATCCATTTCGCTTTAAATTTCTTTCTGTGCATATTATTAATAATTTGGCGAAACGAGTATTCCAAATTATATTCTAATATTTCTTAGTAGGCTGCTTTTCCAAAGTTATCTGATTTTATTTAATTAAAAATATTACCGAATTATAATGTAATTCAACATTACAGAAGGAAACATCGGATGCGGTGAACTCTATCATGGGTCTGACAAACTTTATCACCGAGGACGTTGGGAGTTCAACAAAAATTACATTGGATGCGGATGATGATCTTACAAATAATAGCGATTTTACAGAAGCTAAATTTTCAGATTTGGCAAATATCAAAGGTAAGTTTTGTTCATTAAAAGTGGGAGTAATTTTTTTTAAACAATTACCACATTTTGCCGCTTCTTGTTTTAAATAGAAACGGGTGTTTTAGATAAAACAACAATAAATATGCTTAAGGATCATGGCATTTCTATGATGCCAGAGGACGAAGACACGTCTAAAGAGTTACTCGCAACTGCCTTGCAAAACGGTCGTCAGCTGGTGCTGTCGGAAGGTGGAAAATTGCTACTTAATGAAACAAAAAGCCTACATAATAATAACAATAACAATAATACGAGCAAAACTAACTCCATTAGCAGTGGAAAACCTAATTCAAATACCAGTAATATGAATTATACTGTCCTACCCGTACGTGGAACATTGGCATCGAGAACACAAAACTATAAAGCGCGAGCCAGTATCATTTCAAAAGCGAAAGATAATCTCAATATGTACAAGGTTTGTAAAGCATATGCATATATATGTGTATTCGATGAACAAGAAAATAATTTAAGAGCAAAATTTTATAATCTTATAATAATGTGTATAATATTTTGTTATAGAACGTACGCATTATTTCGCTGAATGACTTTAAAAAATTTTATGGCAATACAAATATAAAAGGAGTGCAAAAGATTCCTGCTTCAATTGCGAGGTGAGTTAAATTCCACACACAAAATCATTGCTATTAGTTGAACCTTCTAATTTCTTTAGCGAACGAATGGCACGTATGAGGCAAATTAGTGATGAACAACGAATACTTAATCCTGGTAACCGGCAAGTTTACATGAATCCACGTCTTCTACCCCAGCGACAGGTATTTTTAGATACAATGTTAAAAATTGTCAAGTGATGACTTAATAAATATCCCTTTTACGTCTGTCAACGTTTTTTTTTTATTTAGTTTACTAACTGAGGTCTAATTATTAAGTATCTAAGTTCATTATAAATAATATTATCTATCTAATTAATTGAAATTATAACAAAAGCTTTATTTTCTCACTTGTGCAGTTAAAATCTGACCAAACCGTTGCGAAACCCGAGCAAACAACACCTATCATTGCGGAGGAGGATGATATTGACTCGATCATACAATTGGCTCCAACTGATAGTGACAACGAGATGTCGGACACTGATCAATTACAACAGCTACAAGTGCAAAAGCAAAATCAGCAGCCACATAAAACGAGTACAGTTAGTGTTCAAGGGACAAAACAATTGCTCAACATTGCTGCTCCTCCGCTAGTGCGTCAACCTTCTACAAATGCGATGAAACCAGGCACTATCAATACTAGTAAAAATAACACGACTGGGAGTGAGACTGCCAAGCAACAACCTGCTCACCAATCGAATGTAATTTCTCTATTATCTGTGCCGGAAATCTGCCGTCAACTATATGAGTTACGTCGTCACAATGATGAATTACGACGTAAATTTGAGACAGCACAGAAAGAGAAAGAAGAAATGCGTCAGCGTTTGGATAGGCTGGAAGAGTTATTGTTGGTGGAGAAGACGGATGATGGCTACATTGATACCTAGTTACAGCCGTTGAAAACACAGTGCATTCTAATTTTCTTTTCATATTTGTTGCAAATCACGTGAAAAGTGTGAATTAACGCCTTTGGTTGGTATCGAAACAATAATTGAAACCCGATATCTAACATATTTAGTTAAATAGTAATTTATAGTCGTATGTAGTTGAGTAATGTGCATTGCAATCGTTCTTGAATAAGTTGAAATATAAATTATTTTTATTTTAAACTGTAAATAATTAATTTTTAAACATTTCATTACATGAGGCATTTGAATGTCCTGTGGCACTGAATTAGGCAGGTTTAAAAGTTTCATTCTACAAATATAAACTACATTTACTTTCAATATTTTTCAGTGTCTTACATTTTAGCGTTTGTGTCTTACACTCTCCATACTAACATCAGGATAATAAATTTAATCAACATAGTGCGTACATATCCTTTCGGATTTTTTTTCATTCAAAGTAAAGAAAAATTTGTATTTATTAGCTCACAAAAAAAATTGTTAATTCTTTAGGATTTTTGTATTTTTCTAATGCCAATGTGGAACACAAATGAATACCAAACGCATAGACGCAAATGAACAACTTCAGAAATTATATGCTACCTTATATAATATATATTACATATGTACATAAAAAGATTTATAATATGTTTAAAAAATGATGTAACTAATGCAATAATATTGTACAGACTATGGAGTAAGCATAATTTGAAGTCAAAAAGCGGAAAATTAACTTTTGTTTCTATTATTCGTATAAGAAAACTATTAAAAAAAAGTAACAAAATAAATTGTTTTAAATAATACGAAAGTTAATGTTATCTCGTAAGGTTTAATGAATAAAAGAAGTTTCTAAAAAGTAAAATAAGTTACTCAAATTTTTATGGAAATAATGATACACATATCTGCTTACACAATCAAAAGAGTAAGGCAGATATAAATTTCACATAGTTCTTTGTTGTAAGAGTATAAATTACTCCCCAATAAATTTTGTGGATTTTTGCGGCCGACTTGGAGTACTTAATTAGCAATGTCCGTTTGAGGAAGGTTTATGGATTAATAAAGAAGCGAATGGTTGATTTCAATGCAAAATGGCTACAGAAATAAAAGCACAATGACAATGTATACGGATCCCCAGAATCTTATATACACGTATATACTCTTTCCGATATTTGCTATAATCGAACAAACAAACAAATTCTTTCTGCTGGTGTCAATACTAAATATTTACTTCATACAAATTCGTTTAGATGTTATAATTTCGTTTTATAAATGCGTGTCTATGCACCTTTGCTGCTCGGCCTAATCCCACGGCCCCCATGACTTCCATTTACAATGTTAAGGTTTACGGGTGTGAATACCGAAATAAAACTTCCTTCTAGTGCTATTGAGACTTTATTATACATATGTACACTCTTGTTAGCATCCTACAAATGGCATAATTATAAAGATGATTATTGTAGATAAAGGCTTTCATGCACGACTACTCCCATCCCCAATATACTATATAGGTATACATTAAGTTGTTCAAAATTGCCTCTAGGTTAAACTCTCGAAATAGTCAGTAAACAAAATTAAATTTATTTTGTTCTTCTATAGGCTTTATTTGCACTATCGGTGTACGTACAAGTGTACGTTTTATATTGCAAAACAAAATGCAGCTTATAATATGTTCACATATAAGTAGATGATCCACTTTTTCGCGCTTACCTCATAGTCCGTAATTAAAAAGCGCGATTTCCCATACAAAATTTCTCTCCCAAAATCTGAGATTATAAAATAATCCTAGATAATAACGATACATTTCGACATACAACCCTGTGTTTTCTGTGTTATCGATAATTATTATTACGAATGTAACGAGAAACATCAAAATAAAAACTATATGAAATGGATGCCGGCAAAGAAAACAGGTCTGTAGATATAATTCTAATAAAATATTTGTTAAGTATTATTAATTATGCATTCATATAACAGAAAAAAACGTGTGCCCATAGTCGCTTTGGCCTGTTATTGCTTATTATAAAATGTAATATCGAATTTCGAATGCGTATTGCTGCCATAATTTTTGAAACCTCAGTAAACGTCGTTTACGGATTTCCTCCAACTTTTTATTATTAGCAGTCAATTGCGCAATTAAGTTAGCTTATCATTTTCTTTGTATATTTTTATATCTTCAATAATAATTAAACAAACCAGAAGCACCGAAATATTTCACCAAAATAATTTCTATGAAGAAAACCCTTTCACAGCAGTATTGACAGCTGATTGTCAATTTTACAGGTAATCTACCAGATGTGAACGGGTAGATTAATTTTGTGGATTTTTTGGTAATTAATGTATATGTGAACGTACTTTACTTTATCATGTTGTTGTTGTAATATCATAAAATCAGATTTTAGAAAAACTTTCTATCAAGTGATGTTTCGTGCAGGGAGATTCGAGCCTTAATTATCAACGTTACGTTATAATAAAAGTGATCTTTATTTCATAATAAATGTAGGTTAAAATGTATTCTGTGTACAGTGGCTTAAAATGGGCTAGCGGTAAACTGCCTTATCGACCAAATCAATCAGCTGTGTGTTGTTAAACCTCTTTGCTGTTTTTTCATTCCTTCATCGCCGCCAAAACAAACCAAGTCACACGTGTTCTCAAAACTTGCTCTTGCTTTATATCGTATAATTCTAGTAAAATCATAAATTTATTTATCTCTAAGTGCGAAAATGGTTAGTTGTGATATCCCCTGCAATTCTTTCATTAACAATAGAAATCGTCTTCAATTTATAGGCTAAAAGAAAAACTGATGTTGATTTGCCAGGTTTCCCTTCGCTTGAAAACGTCGATGGCGGTGATGGTGAGAACACAAAGAATAAAAGTTCAGGCAAAGCTAAGAAAAGCGGCGGATTTCAATCAATGGGTATTTCTTACGAAGTACTTAAGGGTATAACGAAAAGAGGATACAAAATACCTACACCCATTCAACGAAAGGTAACTGGAAAACAGCTACGCAGCAATTTGCTAAGCATTATAATTTTTTCGTTTAGACTATACCTTTGATACTGGAAGGACGTGATGTAGTGGCTATGGCTAAAACTGGCTCCGGCAAAACAGCATGTTTTCTCATACCCATGTTTGAGAAATTGAAGAACCGCGAACCCACAAAAGGAGCGCGTGCATTGATTCTCTCTCCCACAAGAGAGTTGGCTGTACAAACTTACAAATTTATCAAAGATTTGGGTCGTTTTATGAACCTAAAAACTATTTTAGTACTTGGTGGAGATTCCATGGACTCGCAGTTTTCTGCCATACACACTTGTCCGGACATAATTGTAGCAACACCTGGCCGTTTTCTGCATTTATGTGTCGAAATGGACCTTAAGCTGAATTCAGTAGGTAAGATAAATGTTTGAATGTATTTGTACACATTTCTCAATGGTTTTATTTATTTATATTGCATAGAATATGTGGTGTTCGATGAAGCAGATCGGTTATTTGAAATGGGTTTCGGTGAACAACTGAATGAAACATTGCATCGTCTGCCTACAACGAGGCAAACAGTTCTGTTTTCGGCGACGCTTCCTAAGCTGTTGGTAAATTTTGCTCGAGCTGGGTTGAATGACCCCATTTTGTTGCGTTTAGGTACATGATTAGGCTTATTTTGGTTAAGAATTGTCTTAATTTTACAAACATTGCTTACAGATGTTGATTCGAAATTACCAGAGGGGTTAATGCTTAAATTCTTATACTGCCGCCCGGACGAGCGATATACGGCTTTAGTAGTGCTGCTCAAATACGTAATACCACCAAATGCTCAAACTGTAGTATTTGCGGGTACACAGCATCATGTTGAATTAATATGCTTTGTAAGTAAATATGCCAAGTAAATATGTCAAATTGAAACTATAACTAAATCAAAGTTTCTGCGCATAGATTCTATCAAAGTGCGGAATATCCAACACGGCAGTGTATTCTAGTTTAGATCCTACGGCACGGAAAATTAATACTGCAAAATTTGTCAATAAGAAGGTGTCTGTGCTAACCGTAACCGACGTAGCAGCACGCGGTATTGACATACCAAGTTTAGACTATGTGGTAAATTTACATTTTCCTGGAAAGCCAAAACTGTTCGTACATCGTGTAGGTCGCTGTGCACGTGCTGGACGAACCGGTACCGCCTATTCGATATTCTCTACTGATGATGCTGCTCATGTTCTTGATTTACATTTGTTTCTTAATCGTTCATTCAATATAAATGACAACAAAGTGGTTGGTGTTACACCCCAGGATTTGTTGGAAGAAGAGCATCTGTCTGTGACAGAAATTAAGAAAAGTCATGATATTGTAAGTAATTCACTTATTCCACAACTTTCTATATTTATACTAAATACAAATTCTTACAATTTTGCATAAGGCTGGAGTACTAAGAACAAGTGAAAATGCGTACAAAAAATATTTGTCATCACGTCCTGTAGCCTCGACGGAGTCAAATGCGCGCATAAAAAATATTAAGTTTTACAGTTGCAAACCCTTAGACGATTTTCTATCAGCAGCGCTAACACTCGAAAAATCAGAAGATTTGAATGGCGAAAACAATAAGAAATCGGCAGAAGTTCAGGCGTCAGAAGTACGCAAGCAACAGGAAGATAAACATGATTTAATGATAAAAATGCGCAACTTTAAGCCATCTACAGTAAGTAGGAATAACAAAAAAAAGGAATGCCTAAAATCTTTTGAAACATTTTATTTATTGTACTTTAGACGATTTTCGAATTGAACCGTAGCCAAAGATCTCTACCTTTTACTATAATGAAAGAAAAACGCACAAAACACACCGATGTTATTGAGAAATATAGGAATAAAATGGATGAAATTGATAAGGAGGAGGCTAATAAACAATTTGCAGCCACCGAAAAGGAAGAGGTGTGTTTAAAATGCAATATATGATTGTGCTCTTATATGTACGTTTTACACACGTTCACTTTTCCGATACCGTTATTTTAGATGGATGAAGCGGATGCAGATGATATTAATTCAGCTTTTGATACAATCGTCGCTCCAAAGAAGCGCAAGAATCTAGAAGATTTATACAAGAACAAGAAGAAAAAGAAGAAGACAAATACGAAAGACACTGAGAACTATATCCCTTACCAGTCGGCGGATAAACACACCGAAGATGGCCTTGCGATTAACTCTTTCGACCGTCAAGCCATGAATGCTGAATTCTCAGTGGTCGATCGTGATAACTCTGCAGATATGCGCCATAAGCCGGGTATGAAGAAATGGGATCGCATCAAAAAGAAAATGGTATCAGTGCAGGATCCGCGCGCTGGCAAAATACGTACCGAATCTGGAGCCTGGATTCCGGCTTCGTTTAAGACCGGTCGTTACAATGACTGGAAAGAAAAGTCTAAAATCGAAGAACAATTGCAGCGTGAAGCCGGCAGTGAAGATGATGGTTTTAAGCCACTTTCTCATTCGCAACGTTACCCTGTGAGCCGACATGCGCGTCACAATGCGAAGGTAGCGGCTAAGAAGCGCGAAGGTGGTGGTGATAAAGAATTGCGACATCCAGAGCAAATCGTTAAAGCACGTATGCGCCTCGAGTTCATTAAGAAGCGTAATACTGAAAATGCTTTGCGTAAAGCAGAGAATAGGAAGCGCAGCATGCGGAAGAATCAGCGTACTAAGTTGAAAAAGGGTGGTAAAAAATAGGGGCATAACAGATAAAGGTTCAGTGCGGTATTTTCGTTTTTTTTTTTTATTACATATATCTGTAAATAATATATTCTCCATTTACTTACAAAAATGATCGAACTGTGTGTTTTTTTTTCTGTTTTTGTTAAATTTAAGTAAATACGAAGCCTAAGATCTTTCAATATGTGCAAATAGGCTGGAACCACTACGCCATTACCATATAATCAAAAAGTACCGGGAATGTTTAATTTAAACGAATTGCGGACGTGGGAGCCGACTGTACTATCGATTTAAATAAAAATTTCATGCATTTTTCAGAATTTTACGTGCGTTTTTTTAAAAACTTTCCTATAGCTTAAAAAAAAATCACCCTTTACATATGTATAGTATATTATAAACTACCCGTAGGAGGCAGAGAAACTGCCTCCACATAAAGCTTAAAACATATTGAGAGGCATATAATTAGGTAAGATAAAGTGCAAGTTTAAAGTAAAAAAATTGAGGATATGAGCAACGCCGCCGAAGAAAAAATTCACAACAGATAATTAAAGATTTCAAGTTTGCGAAAAATTTATTTTTGTTTAAGGATTGACACATGACAACCATTCGGCAGTGGACGGGTTCAAATCTCCAGGCGTAAAACACCAAATGATAGCAAATGTTTCTTCTAATAACGGTCGCCACTAGGAAGGCAATGACAGATCTCCGATTGAAAAAAACGAAAAAAGCTCCTCCTCCGCAGACATAAAACTGTAGATCCCTCTATTTTTGGAACAACACCAAGACGCGCAGGTATTCACAATTTGATAGTTAAAAAATATAACTCCGGTGAAATATAATATATTCAGAATTTGCTTCGGAAATATGTTATGTATCAAAAGTTTCAAAAAATATGGTGTCACTGAGACAAAAAAGCGTAATTACACTTTGCGATTTGCGCATTTTGTCTTTTCTCAGAAATTTATCAGCACTATAGTCTGATAGGATCGGGAAACAAATGGGCCTACAAAAACGTGTTCATTTACTGTCGGTTTTTCGTTTAGACTAAAATGATTCACAAAAGAAACAGTGGTTAATGTGGGCCAAAACCAGACAGAACTAGATCCATAAGTGGTGGGATTCAATAATATTTAGCGACGAATCGAAATTTGAATTTTGGACTAGATCAACAGTCATACGCAGAAAAAACGAAGCTTACCCTAGGGTCTGCGGCAGACGATAAAGTTTCCAGTAAGCGTCATGTTCTAGGGATACTTGTCAGCAAAGGGTCTTGGTAAATTACACTTCGTAAACGACACAGTAGGTAACTGCACCACATCAATTTTTCGGAAACTATGTAACTTACTTATATCTGTGCAAATGCTTCGTATGAATGAGTTTATCTTCCAGTAAGACGATACTTGATCTCATAAACCCAAAATCATGAAAAGTTGGTTCCAGGCAAACAATATTGATGTCTTGGGCTGAGCCCTGTCAAGCCCCGATCTGTATGGGCACTCATGAAAAGACGGCTAAGAAATCAGCCCTTGTGAACTATTTTGGAATTCAGAGGAAACATTTGAGAAATTCGGAACTCCATTACATCAGAAGAGTTAAGGGAGCTCTTGCGCTATGCTTGCATAAACGAAAATGTTCTCGAAAATCTTTTTAATAATCTTCGTCACTGTTAATATTTTCCCCGCTCATTTTAATTCACAGAAAAGAACTTCAATAAGGCAAATTGAATACCTTATTTGGCGCCATTAAAAAAGAGATACTTTTTTCACGATTTTGATCAGTCCTGACGCCAATTCCCTTCGCAATACAAAAGTCATCTATGACACAAAATACAGAGAACGTTAATGTGGCGTGCGTCTTATGTTGTTCCACAAATGGAGAGATCTACAGTTTCAAGCCGAACGGAAGATATTTTTATGAGGAGCTTTTTCATGGCAGAAACACATTCGGAGGTTTGCCATTGCTTGTCGAGGGGCGCCTGCTATTAGCTAAATGTTTTTCTTAATTGTGGTGTTTCACCGAGATTCGAACCTGCATTCTCCCTGTGAATTCCGAATGTTAGTCACGCAATAACCTTTCGATTAGTAATTTTTCTCCCTTTTGTTTGTTTATACATGGACTCTTACGACACGACGAATTCGAAAGGCACAATCGTTTCTCTATCATTATTGTGAATGAATTTTCATTAACATGTAATTTCTCCTACTTTTGTTCGTTTTGTTCGTCTATTTTAATGTTAATGTATAATGTATACATTAACGTTCTCTAGAAGAAGAGTAGGCGAAAGCAACCAAACACAAAAAAATATATACACCCACACACATAGTTTCTAACCACGGCGCCACAATATTACCAAGCCATTAACTGAATTTTCACAAACATGTAAGTTTCATTACTTTTGTTTATTTTGTTCGTTTGTTTCGTATTGCGAACTTAGCTGACGTCAGACTTGTCAAATTCACGAAAAATAAAGTAACTGTTTTAATGGCGCATACGATCTTAGCGCCTTGATAATATATCAAAGCTCCATCAAATTTGATGGTTGTTTTCCTTGTATGGCTGTGTGGGGGCCCTATTATGTTTAATCTTGTTTCTAATCGTTAAAATTGTCGTGCTTCTGGCAGCTCTGAACAACCAGCTGTTGATAAAGACTACCCCTAGATGTCGCAAGTACTAATTTCTTAAAAGAAAATTATTTTGACATTATATGGCCGTATGATGGTGTATTCTTTTGTTATTTGTTCCTAAGTTTTACTGGCTTAGTATGTGCATAAATTAATCAAATTCGGTAAAAATATGTCCAAAGCGCGCTGTAACTCTCCGCAGTGATAACGTAACGCTCCGTGCAATATTATTAACGCGCGGGTGCTGTTGTTAGCAAAACAGATCCATTAAAATTGTGAAGTTTCTGGTAGTGTAAAAAATTGCATATAGGAGAAAAACAAAACATTGTTACGAGGTCAAACAAATACACCGCGACGTAAATATAATATACAAGCTACGCTACTTTCGATTTTTTGCAACCGAAAATAAAATACACCATGTCTACGTAAAGCGAAATATTCTCTACTGTATGCCGTTCGGTGATTTCACTGAAATCTGCATACAAGTAATAAAGCGGATGGGCGAGAACAACCCCAATTTGCAAGCATAGTCGCTGCGCTCAGAGCCAAGGGCAACTGAAAAACCCAGCCACAAAGCTTCGAAAAAACAATAAATTGTTTGATTTACAACGCGATATGTGACTAAATAACCCATAACATGAATGCTACTGATAATATTAATTTTGTGTGCCTATATTTCAATATATTTACAAATTAAAGTTGGAAATATAATATACCGGAAAAATTTTGCAAAATTTTTTTATGAAAAGAATATACATATAAACGCAATTGGTGCCGTGTTATTCAAAATCAACAATAATGGATAGTTCAATGGCGTTGGGCGTATTTCGCAACGCCAACATTGAAAGTGTGGATTCAGATAACGACATGGATATGGATGATATTGACTCGATGTTTCGAGCTTCTACACTATCCACAGTTTTGACCACCACAACGACATCTGCACCGGACAGCGGACAGTCAGTGTCGATGAATAATTTTTATCCTGCTTTAGTACAATGTTTCGGCATAATCATTTGTGGGTAAGTAGGTACTTAGTGGTAATTGTCAAAAATGTATAAATGTTAAAAATTGGACCTAATTTAAAAATTAGAGAATTATTCAGCTTATGGCGAATTGATAAAGAGAAGTGAAGGGATGCTCCAATAGATGCGTATTGGCCCCAGAATTGAAAACCTGAAGAGACCGAAATGATTTTTTGTCTTCGTTAAAAAGTTATTAACAAAAACCACTTAAAGTGTTGCTCTCTTCAATCACTAAAAACACTTCACATTCTTTTTACACGTGGTAATATATTTCAACTTGCAAAAACATACTCACTCAAACCCATTATTGATTGAACATTTGATTTACATTTAAATAATTCTTTATATTTGACGAAAATGCTGTTAATTTTAATATTTCAAACGTTTGTAATACCGTACAAAATAAATGTGCTGGATGAACTGTCTAAGGAACAATATTAAGAAAAGAATAAAATGAACATGAAAGAACCCAGGCAATCAAAGGGAATAATTGTTGTAATTTTATTTGTTTTATAATTAGTTATTTTAATAATTATTAATCGCCCGAATTTTCGCCAGCGTTCCTTTTTATATAAACTAATATTTTACAATACTTGAAAATTGCGCAATATTTTCTGTTGCGTCTAATTGCCTGAAGGTCTCCATTCTAAAGCGTTCGCTTCATTTTTTCCAAGATACACAAAAACTTTCTTATTTAAAACTTTTTTTTATTTAATATGAATTATTCTTTGTTATATATATATTTGCTGGTCTAATAAATAGGTTATGAAGTTCTCTTCAATGTTATTTCAGTGCAATAAGGAAATATAGACCTAAAAAATCCAAATTTTTTAAGCTTCCTCTGGGGAAACCCTAGCGTTGCCAGGGAGAACCTTACGTTCCCACGATAGTCGGTTCTACGTAACCGGAACGACCTGGATTTATATCCGGTCAAGGACTGACAGTAGCATTCCCAGTATATGTATGGGGATTGTTTATGCTACTACAACAACAACAGGACCTTAGGAGTTTAAGACTTCCCTAATTAGAATATTGGGTTCATGCTCATTCCGAAAGTGGTAATACGCGGTAACACACCCCATCCTCTCCGTGCTCCATCCAAATACTACATAGCCATATTGGAAATTTTAGCCCCAAAAATCGTTATATTGATCAATACAAATTTATTGAGAGGCGTTAAATATATCTATATGTTTAAATGTATTCCTACATCTCATATGCGCATTCATATAAAAACCTGGGACCGAATTACGGCACAATAAAAATATAAAATAAAATACCGGCTGTTTATTCTCGTAACTCATTTTGCATAATTTAAAGAAACTTGTTATCGAGTACCGCAGTCCAAAAGTGGCATTTCCAATCGATACGTATGTAAAGATTTGGCTCCATATTAAACAAATGCGCTAATACGCTAAACTGTTATGAGTTCTACTTAATCGTGCACGTAACCTTAATTTCCTTAGTTTACTTTAATTACCAGATACTTTCAAAAAGAAGAGATTTTCTTTATTTTCAAAGTTTTTTCGACACAGAATTGAGCAGAGAACTGCTAACTAAAACCTTATATCTAATCTTTGATTTACGAACATAGATCTTTCGTTACACTAATATGTATTGGACTGATCCTGCCCACTAGTCGCAGTTGCATTTCAACTATTCATTATAAATCAATTAATTTATAACCCATTTTGTCCAAATAGACTCCCTAGAATCTTGTTTACATCTATTCATGCGAAAATTCACTTGAAACAATTTGTATGCCTATATATGGATGTCCTTTTTTGGGTGTTTGTCCAAGCACCACCTCCAGCTCTAATTTGTGGTGTTGGACTTGATGTTGTTTCTCGAAATAGAGTGGCCTTTTGTTTTGCGTCGCTTCCGAACAGAAATTGAATCGGAAGTTTGTTACTGTTTTCCGACCGCTATTACATACCTTTTCTTTCATTTTTGAATTTCCTGCGTATTAAGCGTTTCGAACCCGGGTAATACCAAATGACAGTCACGCACAAACGCATTCGGCTACGGCCTTCGCTTATGTCGACTTAATTTTTTTAAAACAGAAGGTTTTATGTACGTATGTATACACACTACTGATAAGCATATGGTGTCCTACGTGAATGTTACTTTCACATTCAATAATAGATAAGGCACATTTCTGCGCAGGGAATGATAAAGTGCTTAAGTCTATTTAACAGAAAGCTTTAAAATGGAGCTCGATACTGACCCTCCTCGTAAGTGTTTTAGCTTCATGGAGACGATACTGTGACGTTATGAAAAGTGAAATACACCGTCACCAAGTGGGTTTTGTTGTTGTAGCAGCATAAACGTTCCCAAAGTATATACAGGGAATGCTTCTGAAGTGACAGTCCTTGGCCGGGCATAACTCTGGGCCGTTCAAGTTGCGTAGAAAGGCCGATCGTGGGAATGCACTAAACGGTCAAATGTTTTGCTGGAACGAACTCTAACTAGTCTAGCGCGTGATATAAATTGAGTATTATACAATTCATTGGAAAGGGTCTAATATGTATAACTTGTTAAACCAAGGAAGACGATATATTTTATTTGAAAAGTTCTAAATTGAATTCAATAATGCGATTCAAATCTGAAAACTGTGGAGAACAACTGAGCTCCTGAGAAGCCCATTATATTATATATATATACCAATTTTTTTTTTATTTCCCTTTTTTGTTTAGAATCCTGCATAAATATGTATACCTCGTTGCTCATGTTCGAGTCCGAATGTGTGTAGGGGTCTATTATAAAATAGCTAAAAAGTTCACAAACTGCGATAAACAAATACAATATATTTGCATAATTTCTTTGTAGTAAACTTAAAATTTAAATACATTTTTCAAAAAGTCGTATGTATATTGTTTTCTTACATTTTCGATCCCACAAAATATAGCTACATTATATTTCGCAATAATTTGCAATAAAAAAAGCTATATATATATATACATATAAGATATATACGGAAGTAGATTTCCTATATTTGTGTTATATTATGAGTCATGAGTGAAGAAGTGAAAATGTTAAAAAAAAACTGTTTAATTTTAAACACCAATCTTCAATGCCTCGCAGTAAAGTCCTCTCTCGACGAACAAAACTAACACTCTACAAGGCTCTCATTATGCCCGTCCTAACGTATGGCGCAGAAGCGTGGACGATGACAACATCCGATGAAGCGACG
The DNA here is from genome assembly GCA_037575425.1 of Anastrepha fraterculus. NCBI lineage: Eukaryota > Metazoa > Arthropoda > Insecta > Diptera > Tephritidae > Anastrepha > Anastrepha fraterculus. The sequence continues at coordinate 144,023 of JAYXIM010027242.1, forward strand.
CTTGGAGTTGAGAGAAAGATTCTGCGTAAGATTTTTTTACCTGTGCACGTTGGCAATGGCGAATATCGCAGGCGATAGAACGATGAGCTGTATGAGCTTTACAACGACATAGACATAGCCCAGCGAATAAAGATCCAGCGGCTACGTTGGCTGTGTCATGTCATTCGAATGGATACAAACGCTCCGGCTTTGAGAGTATTCGATGTGGTACCAGCCGGTGGTACCAGAGGAAGAGGAAGGCCTCCTCTATGTTGGAAAGATCAGGTGGAGAAGATCTTGGCTTCACTTGGTGTGCCCAATTGGCGCCGGTTAGCACAAATAAACGACTGGCGTGCTTTGTTAAACTCGGCCAAAATCGCGTAAGCGGTTATCTCGCCAATTAAGAGGAAGAAGAATCTTCAATGCCATTGCTGAACGTCTTTATTGAAAAGCCAGCAGCCTATGAGGAAACTCTTGGAGTTCGTTGCAGAAGTTTCAAAGCGTAGAAGCCAGGCAAGGCGGGGAACCGGCGTATCATATTGGCTGCTTTAGATTTAGAGCTTTGGTTTTATTATGTAAGTGACGACCTGCTTATAATCAGTCAAATAAAAGTTCACTGATCCCCACTCCGATTCCAATTGGGGTGAGATTTGCTCGTCTTTTTCTGAGACATGGTCTCAAACATTGTTGTTGTTGATATTGTTGTAACAACATACAAATTGATGTCTGAGCAATGCTATTGAAATGAGAGTCTTTGCAGTAATCTACGTCGTTCCGGTAATGTAAAACCGACGACGGACTGTGGTGGATATGAAGGCGACAAGCCGGAAGGTTTTAATCGAGCAGCATACCTTCCATTTGGTGATTTATACATATATACGGTATATACTATTTATAAATTTCCCTTGTTTTATTAACAAAAATCGTTCCAACTGCGTATGTGTCTTAATAAGGTTGGTTTGCTGTCGCTTCTCTTTCATAACTATGTTGTTGTAATTGCGACTTATATCATGATTTAAAATCAAAACAAATTATAACTTCAATTATCACAAGATTGGGGTATGCCGTACAACATTTCAAATTATAGAGGCTTTTAATTTACGTTCATACAAACACACATATAAATAAACAGCGCAAATTCTGTTTTGCTTGCATGTTGATATTCAGTTACAGGATTTGTAAATCATTTTAATTAGTTTATTTGTTTTAATAATTCACAAAAAACATATGTACATATATGCAATATCAAAATTAATAAATTATAGTTTATAAAAATTCAAACCATACTTACTTCATTTTTTAATTACCGATAGACTATTGAATAAGTTAGTAGTTATAAAAAGTACTTATCAAACTACCGCTCCCGGTGGAACCTGCAAGTGTATACATATGTACTTATCTAACTTCGATTGATTGCACTGATTTTCTTTCATGTAAAATGCAAATATTTGTTAGTGTATAAATTAATTGTAAATACAATTAAAAAAGCAGAGGTTGGGCAGATATAGTGACTAATGCAGTTTTACCTGGACGCGCATGGTTGCATGTATTATACAAAATGTACGAACAATTTATTTAGTAAAAGATTTCTTACTGCAACAAAAGCCATATGACAAAAACAAACATTGCACGAACTAAAATTTCAGTCTTATTTGCAAACTAATAAAATTTCATTAAAAAAATACGGGTATAGTTTTTGACAACAAATCCACCCTCACTGCCATACTCTAAAGGCAGGTCCGTAGACGCAGCTCTACACAAAATTATAGACAAAATATAAAGTGGTGCAATACTTAAAAAATTTACGCTAGGTATCTTTCTCGATATAGAAAGGGCTTTCTACCCGGTTGCTGTTGTCAGGGATCTGTTTCAGACAGGTCTGGATCGGTCACCAGAGAAATTTGTTTTGCTAATTCTTGAAAAAACAATCATTATCACAGAGATGGGGGACGATGATTACTAGGCACACAACGAAGGTGTGGTCCTCTGCTCTCTACTCTGGAATCTCACTGTAAGTACACTATTAAATTTGTAAAATACAGCTGTAATATCTTCGCATAGTCAAATGATATTGCATTACCGGCATCAGGGAAGCATCTCCAATTTCCGAGTTCTGAACGAACTGTTACAAAACGCGCTCTTAATTATGGATAGCTATCAGATTGGACTGCAAGTCAACGCCACTAAAACCGAAAAGGTGCTATTCGCAAACAAATATAAAATACCTGATTTCAAGGCCCCCTCGTTAAATGTGGTAGGACTTACCCTTACACTAAATTAACTCGGGATTATTATAGACAGTGAACTCAACTGCGATCGAAACATCGAAGACAGGCCTAGAAAAGCAGTTACTACCCTATATGCATGCAAAACGGTTATAGGTAAACTTTGACCCGGGAGTGCTGTAGACTACGGTTACCTGACTACTGCAGTGTTTTTCAAGCCGAGTTTATATCTATAATTGTGGGTCAAGCACTCATCCGTCGCAGCCTAATCGGTCACTATCTACTCGGACAGTCAAGTTGCCATAAAATCTACAGTGTCAGAGTACTTCATACAAAGTGCCAATCGCATGTAAAGATATTCTAAATGAGCTGGCTCAAGCGGTGCCCCACGAACTAGACATAGCTACACTCCTGGGGTCCTAGACACAGAAACATTCCTAGCAATTACATCGCGGATGAACTGGCCAGAAGGAAACTGATTTTTTAAATCAGTCTATCCAAACCTGCTCTAAGAGCAGATGGCTCGGAGTCCACTTGTGAGATAACTAGACAAGTCTGGCCTAAACAGAATGAGCACAGAACTAGGGCCATCATCAATCTACATAGGTCGGATTTCT